>RJWH01000025.1:141340-376700 GCA_004363575.1 Solenodon paradoxus
AAATGTAAGAACACTTAGCTAAATTCTTGTGGGGTCAAAGATTAGAGATTCATTTGGTTTATTTGGAGTAGCGAGGTCTTATTTAGAAGGACTTACAGTATGTGAAATGAGGGCAAGAATCTCAATGGCAATGCCAGGCATCATGACAGCCCGGGGGGAGCTCACAGTCACACTTGTTGGAAATGAGAGGAAGTGTAGTTTAGCTGGACCGAACTGAGCCTAGGACTTAGACAGTGCAGGAAATCATTCAAAATGATTGATAGAGTCCCTCAGAGTCGTTCCAGACCTGCATCAGCGCGACGCCAACCCTGGTCCTCCATGGTGAACATGACTTGGCTACTTTTATCTCTGTTTTACTAGTGATATCAACTGATCTTTCCTCATTTCCCAGTTCAAAATCTTAAGAGAAAGAATCTCTCTGATGAATTTGAACATCATCACCCCTGTGAGACAAATGCTTATGCTGAGCCCCATCACAAGCCACAGAGCAGCCCATCAGTTGGCAGGGATGATGGAGTCACATAGAGCCTGGCCAATTAGATACAAGTAAGTTCATTTCTTTCCTCACCTGTGACCTTTGGACACAGCAAGCCCACCTGCTCAACCATAAGAGTCCTTGGTAGGAAACAGCTTACTCAAGTACTTAAAGAATAATAGAAACATGGAAACTGGGTATTTTTATTTAATATTATTCTAGAAGGTAGAAACTAGAAAGTTAGATTTTAATCAGAAGTAATGAAGACTTTTAAACAATTAGTATTATCTGAAAGCAAAACAGGCCTCCTTTAGGGGTGAAGGAGCCTCGTTCCTGGAGATGTTTTAGGGGAGACTAGATTAACACTGGTCCGGGAAATGGTAGCTTAGAATGGAGGGAAGAATATTTAAGATACTGCCCTGAAACTGTAGTTCTGTGGTTAAAGTCTGCTGAACTGGAAGATGTCTCAGAGTAGACTCACAAATCTAAGATGAACTTCAGGGGTTTTCAGCCTCAACAAGCTCAGAATTGTCAGGTTCTGACTTCTGTGAGGCAGATATTTGACAAATGCAGGCTTCAAGGAGTCACTTATGCTCTAAAAATAGTTCACTCGAGTTCACCTCGAGGGTTGATTTAAAAGAGTAGCAAACCCTGGTAGTGTCACGGATAAATCCACTGGGCATGGTTCTTGTACATCTCAAGGACTGGGGTTCACGCCGTGGGGACGGGGGAGTGGGTGGGGATGGGAAACAACCGTGATGAACAACTAAATTAAAAATAAAATGTTTCTTCCCCCTGTCTCTTCCCGCCTGCCTGCCTACTTATCTTTATTCCTTCTTGCATCTTTCCTTGAAAACAGAAAAAGAGAGTAGCAAGCTCCTGCAGGTAAGAAGAAAGCCTCAAATTCTCAGTTTCTGTCACTATCCTGAATTGAGGCATTGAAGACTTCACATTAAAAACGGTGTATGTATGTGTTAGATAACATACCTTATCACGTAGTCATAATTCAGTCATTTTTCAAATAAATTAGGCAGTCATCTGATAATCAGAAACTGATCATTTCAAGAAGGATGACAAGAGAGTTGGTGTAGGACAACTCGTTACATTAATTTGCAGTGATTTCTTGGATCTTTTCCTCTGAAGCAGAGTTTGGGAAGAAGAAAGAAGTGCACCCTGGTAGCTGAAGTGCTGGATCTGTGGCTGCAGCCAGTATGGTCACGCAGAGTCTAGGGATAAAAGTCTGGATGGGGCTGGAGGGAACAATCATAGAATGAATAACTAACTAGATAAGTGCTTCTTTCTCCTCTCTTCCTGTAGGCCCGTCTGCCTGCTTGCCTTCATTCCTACCTGCTTCCTTCCTCTTTAAAAACAAAACAAAGCAAAAAAAAAAGGAAAACCGGAAGGAAGAAGAGAAGGAAGGAGGAAGTTGAGAAATAACTCCTAATTGTCACCTGCTCTGAAACAAGTTCTGGACACTTTTCCAGGCTTCCTACAATGGAAAGGCCTAAGCTTGAGGAACCATGTCCCAGCTACCTCAGGTGATACGTGAGTGAATGAGTGACGGCCCACAAAGCCAGCGACAGTCACAGGAAAACACAGTACGAGGCGCACCCTGGTGGCCTAGCGGATAAGCGACTGGGTACAATTCACGTACATGTCAAGAACCCAGGTACTGTGAGGCATTGCGGGTTGGGATAAAATAAATCAGTGTTTAAGAAAACACAGTACTTGTGGAATGAGCATTAACTATTTCACAGAGTAAGCAGGAAAGTCTGACCTGTACCAATTTCTGTCCATTGTTTGCATTAGATGAAACTAAAGTGCCAATGTTAACTGAGGACAGGCCGTAGGCCGGCCTGAACAAAGTCACTTATTACTGCCCATGAAATAATGACACATTGTTCAGTTCTCAGTATGTTGTGAGGACCTGTCTCAAGAAGGATTTTACTTCAAAGTTATGAGGTCAATGGTGAGACTAGGACTTCAGGAAAATAACCTTTGAAATTCAACCTCTTGTCAGGGAGCTGGAGAGCCATCTGTCTTCAGTATTCTCAGAAGTGTCCTGGATGGAGGTGTGTTCCTAGAGACCAGGGTTTGCAGGAAAGCTGGGTGGGGCAAAGGAAAAGAAAAATCCAATTGTGGGGAACCATGGGAATAAAAAGGACAGAAAACTGAAAACAACTGCTCAAGGCACTGTATTATCTCCTTTCCTCAGTGAGGCCCTGCCCTCTGCTTTCCACATAGGAAAGTTGGGGACCAAACTCCAGGGGCCCTTCTTCACCCAAGGACAGGTTAGCTTGGACTGCAAGGAGCTGGTGATTGGGAGACCCAGCAGGAGATGTAGAGTGGGGTCCACGTGCTATGACCTGGGCTGCGTGCTCTGTCTGCCCCAGTTCTCGCGGGCTTCTGTTCCACATTGGGGGGTAGGTTCTCACACCCCCGAATCCATGCGCCCTCCCACTTGCGTAGCCAGCAGGTATGAATGTGCTGCCCCTTAGACACAAGGGTGAGCCCTGCAGGGCCCAGCTAACAGTACAGTTCATTTCCCGACATCTGGTGACTGGTTCAGGGACAATCTCAGCAGCATGGGTACAATATGTTCTTTGCCTGAGGTGAAGGGAGACGCTTTTGACCCTGTTACTGGAAATCACTGCCTGGATAAACTGACAGAGGCAGAGCTGAGGAAAACAATAGACCTGATTCAGACCCTGAAGGGGCCGTACCCCAGGCTTCCACCTTTAGGTGTGTCTCTATCCTTCACGAGAGGAAACCCGGAGACACCCAAGTGTGACAGATGCTCTGTCATAGATATGAAGTGAGAGGGACAGTGTTCCACGGCCAAAAATGTTTGCACAATGTTGAATTACACAAAATGAAGCCATTTACAGATGTTCAGGAAAGAGGGAGTCTAATGAAGCAGTCTGTAGACATTCAACCACAGAACAGGTTTTGTGTTTTCATTTTCGTTTGTTTTTTGAGAACACATCAGTGTTTTCAGAAACCTGTTTGGGAAGCTGATTCATTGTCACTGAGGCATTTACACCTTGGTGAGTCATTATGACAGCATTGTTTAAACGTGAATGAGTAGAGCAGGAGAGAGGACAATGAGCACTTGGAATGAGAGACACAGGGCGGAAGCAGAGTTTCTTCCTTCCAGACTCACAGAGAAGTCTCACAGCTGAGAGGACTTGCCTAGAGGATGGTGTGGCCTGCGGCTGTGTGAGGGGCCCTGTAGGGCTCCCAGGAGCCCCCTCCCCTGGTATTCTCACCCAGCGAGCCCTGGATCCTGAGCCCAGGATGCTGAGCCAATTATATATGATCTAAATATATAAGATAGAGATAACAGAGATGTGCTGTCTTGCTCTGTTTGTCTTTTTCTCATCTCTATCTCTTAGCTATAACAATATCTATCTATAGAAATAAATATTTGTAATTTGTTTTAGGATGAGTAAATATTCTCATTTTAGTAGTAGTACACCAATACTACTATACTATACTCTCAGTAATATCCTCATGACTCTTGCTTTAAGAAACCTTCGAGTATTTTTTTTACTTTTTACCGTGAAATAATTTCAAATGTATTGAAAATTGAAAGAATAATATTAATAACTGCCATCTAGCCTTTACCTAGGTTCCCTAATGGCCAACATTTTGCCACTTTGGCTATATCTGTCTTTCTAGTTCTTTCTCTCTCTATTTCTTGAAACACTTGTATGCTGCAGATGTAACGCCTCTGTCCTATTAGAAATAACACTGTATATTTACTAAAAGACAAGGACATTCTCTCATAACCACAGTTTAGACATCAAAAGCAGGAAGTTGACGTTTATACATGTAACCCACTCACCCGAGTCAAATTTCACCAATTGTTCTAATCATACAGGAAGAATTTTCTTTTTTCTGTTTCTGGATTCAATCCAGGATAGAGTACCACATTGACTCTTGATGCTGTTTTAGTCTTCTTCGATCTGGAATGATTCTTCTATTTTTCCTTGTCTTTCACAACCTCCGTATTTTTTAAGATAACACACTGATTATTTTGAAGACTCTCACATTGGATTTGTATGATGTTTCTTTATGATTAATATTTTCCTTTTGCTAGGAATATACTCTTAGTGGCCATATAATGACATGTATTGTCACATAAAGTCAATCTGTCCCATTACTGGCGATGTTCCCATTGATCTCTGGTCAGAGTCCAGCAGCCATGTTTGAAAAATAGAATCAAGGTCAAATCCTACCATCCAAGCATGAGAAGTGTCTTCGCTCCAGCCCTACCTGTGCAAGAAGGAGGAAAAAGAACACAGGATGGAAAGAAAAGCACATTAACATGTATTACTGAGGGCAACCAGATTTTCTCAGCTTAATAATTTCCTTGATTATGAATGAGAAGAAAAACATAGTGTTTTTTTTTTTTCTTTTTCTCCCCTTTGACAGAACAAGTCATGTTATGGTTGACACAGTCAGGAAGTATCAAGTTCGCTGTTCAACAGATTATAAAACATGTTTATGCAATAGCACAGCATGAGATTATTCTAGGTCATGTTTCTATTGCTTATTCAATCAGCCATGTGCAGGAATCAATTTTAACTTCCAGCTTTAACCAGTGTAATCCAAACATTAATAGTACGTAAGCTGCAATGGGATCAGATAAATGCCAATTTGGGGCTGGAAATTCCTCTTCTGGAGCAGCTATTTCAAAGGGAAGTGGCCCACTGTGGAAACAAAGCAGATGCCCTTCTGAAGAACACCCAGGAGCCTGGAACCTGGAGACAGTAGCTGCAGAATTCCTAGCCAGCAGAGGCTTCCCGGGACAGTCTGGTGAAAAGAGGGTTTCTTGAGGGTTGTCTTGAAGCTGTCATAGGCTGCACACCTTTTCACCTTGAAGTATATACAAACAGATCGATAAAAGTATAAAATCATCTAAACATGCTTTTACATCTACCTTATACATGGCTGAGACAATGTTCACTGTACATCGAAGAATATGACTCTTGATTTGCAGCAAATTGTCTTAACCAATCTGGCCTAGGGATGATGATAAGGTTCTTCCTGGTATTCTTCAGTAGTTTCTTCTAATGAGCTAGGAGATTTTTTGATCCAAACCAGTTGATGGGTCACAATCCAAGCAACTCTCAGAACAAACCGCTATTCTAAACAGAGGCACACATGTTAGCAAGCAAGCAGAGCTGAGCGCTCGATGGCTTTGGACAGCTCCTTCTTGGCTGCCATGTTTGTTAGCCAACATCTTACAGGAAAGACATAGTCTGAAGTGGACTTGCATTAGGGTGGTATAGGCGACATTTTGAGTTCAAGCAACAGTGTCATCCATGGAGTGGAGAGACCTAGGGCTGAGCGGGCTGCTGGGCTTGCTTGTCCTGGGCCACTGGGTCCCATCTCACCACTGCTAACTGACAGTTTCACCAGACACATTGCTTCTAATAGTTTATACTATTTATACCAATAGTTTGTACTTACACTGTTGATTCATAGACATATACACCATATGCTTATAACGAATTACAAGATGATGATTTAGATGATGTTTCATAGGCTCATTAATCACCCCTTGCGTTGTTAGTTAGAGTTAGTGTCTAACCACACAAACTGCCTAGATTCAAGTATTTTTAAATAAATGGCCATGTAGATAAAATCAGTGCATCGTTTTTTAGCTGAGGAGTTTTTAGTGCTGTGACTGATGGAGATCGTAGGTGGGAATGTAGCTGCCTCGTGGCTTTACCAAGGTTTGCATTAACTTTCAGATAAAGCTCCAGGGGACTGAGGCAGCACATGAAGGAGGCACAGGGCAGGCTGTGAGTCACAAAAAGACCTAGCATTGCCACAAGGAACACATGCAATGTGCAGACTTCTTAGTTGTTATTGTTGCCTTACAAACTTCTCATTCTGCTTATGACAGAGAAATCAGAGCATGGAGTCCACAAATCCATCAGCAATCAGCAATCCATAATTCAATTTGGCAAGGAAAACCAGTGCACAAAATGTGACTAGATAAAGATAGAGATAGATATATTTTGCAACAGGGAAACTTCCTTTTTCTTCTAAATATATGGTCAGTAGCTTTCCATATCAACACATACATTGTACACCGGTGAAAATACATCAGTTCAATGAACCAATGTACTCATGTGAGCTCTCAGAGTGTGTCTGTCTTCTTGCTTTTACTAACAGTCCTGTCAGAGTACTGACTCAGTTCCTTACGCATTTTCTGGAGAAAGTTTCCCACAAATGGTGTTGTCGAGAGCAACTTGTTACATGGTTAAGTTTTCCTTCTCTTTATCTCCTTGTAATACCTGGTTAGTGCCTGAACACTTGTTAGTCATCGTCATCACATTTTCCTAGCTAACTCATTCATCCAGTCTTCCAGACTTCACTGATGGCATTGCTTCCAATTGCAGTGAGAAAGCGATGCCACCAGAAGATCGCGTCCATGACCCTTACCGTCACTTTCGCCCACTTTCCGATATCTGTGTCTGAAAGCCCCGTCCTCCCTTCTCTTGTGGAAGACCTGGCCTCTCTGCAAACTGGATCGGAGCTCCTCTTGCCTCTCCATGGACTTTGTTCCAGCAAATCTCTTCTTTCTTTTCTACACATGTATTTTCCCCTCTGTTTCCTGTGGATCATTCTCATTAGCATAAAAATAACTCTCGTTTTTTCCCATCTTTACAGACAGATAAACAGAACCCTTCTCTTGACTCCATGTCTCCTAACTATTGATGTTTCTCTAATCCCTTTTGCTGCAAAACTCTTAAAAGAGCTGTCTTCCTTCACCATGTCTACTTCTTCCCAGTCTCTCTTAAACCTACTCCAGTGAGGCTTTCGTCTTCACTCCCCACCAAAAACACTCTTGTCAAGGTCGCCAGTGATCTCCAAGCTGCCATAGCAGCCAAAGGACACTCTTTAGTCTCTTCTTACTTAACCAGTCGGCAGCAGTTGCACCAGATTATGAGCCCCACTTCCTTGGAGGTTACTTTTTCACTAGGCTGCCAAACACTGTCTGCTCTTGGTTTCTTAGCCTTCTTGCCACCATGCTTTGCTGGGGCCTCCTGATGTCCACGGCTTTCACTCTGGAAGGCTCCAGGAGGCAGGGTTTTGGAATCCCTTCACTGCACGAGTTTAAAGACTGAGTTTAGTCTTTCAGTGATCTCATCCTGTCTCTTGGCCTTTACTATCAGAAACTTCTAAATAAAACTGTCCAGTCCCAGCTTCCTTCTCCTGCTTCCCTTCTGACCTCCAGATGCAACTGCTTCTTGACGCAGCAAATGTGTCAGAGCCCAAACAGAGCTCCTCCCTGGTTTCGCCCCTTCCTGCCATGCTCCTCCCGTGGATGCCCTCACTGATGGCAACTCTAACTGGTCACAGACCTTGGGATCTCCCTTGAATTCTTTGTCTCTCACATGACCCATTCAGACCATGAACAGACGCCGGTGGCCACACTGTCAGACTCTGTGTAGGACCATATCCCTGTCACCATCACATCAAACAACAGAACTTGCCTGGATGATTGAAAGAACCCTCATGACTACATTTCTTGCTTCTGCTCTGGCTCTCTTAGAAATGATTCCCAGCTCAAGCCGAGTGACACCCCTGAAGAATGTGCTAGATAATATAATTGTTCTGCTCACAATCAAACAGGGGTTTTCTACCTCACTCCAAGTGAAAGCAAAGTTCTTGGAAAGACCTGAGTCTCGCATAATCAGGTCCCTTTGCTCCTCCCTTGCTTGCTTAGTCCTTCCCCTCAGGGCCTTTACCACGTTATTCCTCTAGTCTGGAGACCTTTCTCTGCAGACACCTGACAGACTCACTCTCTCACCTCCTTTCAACCTTTACTTAATTATTACCTCTTTTTCTGAGGCCTTTCTTGACACTTATTTTAAAATCATCCCCTTCAGTATTCACGATACCCTTCTCCACTTTGCTCTTCTCTTTATCACTACATTTTTTTCAGAGGAAAGGTGCAAGTGGGAAAGAAGGTGAACAGGGGCAAGCAGGCAGAAAGAGAGGAGAGAAAGGAATATTTTATTTATTTTTAATTAGGTGTACATGTTGGTTGTTCCTGCCAGTCCTGGGACACAAACATGGGACCGTGGCATGAATGTGGCCTGTGTCCAACCACCGCTCCACCAGAGCGCGCCATCACGACACACTTTCTGTTGTTCCTTTGTTACCTGCATTCCCCCATTAGCATGTGAGTGCCATGAGATCTGATGGATGCTGTACCCCTTCAACTGGAGCAACCCGAAGCACTGGCCAGGGCTTAATACATGTCTGGTGAGCAAACATATGTTTTCCAAAAAAAATTAGAGAAGTCAAAGGAGAGAATTAGAAAAATAGTCCATTATAGAAAATGGAATGATTTAGCCACGAGGAAGAAGGAAATGTTGCTGTTTGCTACAACTTGAATGTACCTTTGAGACATTATGCTAAGTGAGATAAGTCAGAGGAAGACAAAGACACGATGATACGACGTATATGTGGAATTTTAAAATGTTGATAGGAAAGCGTTGAGGGGTGCTTGTCACCACTGAGGGGTGAGGGAAAAGGGCAATGTTGGACAAAGGGTATAAAGTTCTGGTTTTAAGGTTAAGTTTTGAGGATATAATATACACCATGGTATTTCTAGTTAAGGTTACTGTATACCTGAAAGTTGCTCAGAGTTGACCTTAAATGGTCTCATCACTAAAAAGAAATAGTAATTATGGAGCACCATTGAGGGTTAGCGAGAGTTATGACGGGAATGAAGTAGCAATATATAACTGTATCAAATCAACATAATTAACTTAGTGCTATTTGTCAATTACATCTCAATAAAGCTGGGGGTGGGGGAATCACCCATAACCAGTCTGTCCAGACTGTTCATAGTTTATGTGTTGTATAAACTCACATTCTTTTTCCTGAACTGTATGTATTTTTGATGACATTATCTCCAGACATAGCTCTAAAATCTGCTTTAAACGTCTTGATATGAAAAGGGTTTTTAAACTTTCTATAGTGAGAGATAGTAAGTAGACTTACTATGGTGATCATTTCATGATGAATGCCAAAATCAAATCATTATATTTTACACCTGAAACTAATAGAATGCTAATGCTAGTTATGCTTTAATATAAAAAAAATTGCAATCCATAGAGTTTAGAATTTGTGACATAGCCTCCCATGGACTTTCAGAAATACCAGATTACGTTTTGCTGGTATGCATCTTCTCCTGGTCTCATCAAATTTGTTTTGTAAAAAGACAGCCAATTTAAGTTTGACTTTGATCTTAAAATCATTCCCGTCTTTACTGTTAGAGGCTCCCCAGATTTCTCTGTCACCTAAAGTGCTTGTCACTCTACTTATGCATTATTCCTCACTAATAATTACAAGGATTCAAGTGAATTAAAGTTGAACACTCTTGTTAGAGAAAATTTCCAGAATTTGAGAGGTGAGATGCTAAAACTGCAAGAACCCAATAATTTGGATTAAGGTACATGAATTAGCCAAACACAAGCTATTATTCCTTAGCGGATATTTAAATAAATGTCATAGAGTGTCGCTGCCCTATGTAGTCAAGGGGCTGTGTTGCAGGATTCCAGAGGGCTCCACTTACATGGACAGCAGTGAACCGTCGCCCCCTGCAGTTGTGCAATGACAACTTCCCAGAACATCTGACTGGGTTACCTAATTCAACTTTAGGACTTGTTCCTAGAATAGTTTCTTTCTCTGTCTCTGTCTTTCTTCCTCACCCGGGATTGAACATTTGTCTAAGGAAAGCAGACTTTCTAATGAGTTCATCCAATTTTTAAAAAGTGACCTTTTAGACTCTGGTGAACAAAGAAAGCAGTGCAAGCCATTTGGTGCAGTAAAATGACCAGACACGTCAATCAACAGTGTGTGATAACAGGGATCATGGGGCGCTTGGGAAGAAGGCAAACAGCTGAGCTCTGAAACCCATTTCGTCCCTGGTGGGTCAACAGACACCGAGCACGCCTGTCTGCACTGCGGGTCCTCTGGGTCTTCTGTGTTGCCCGCTTAATTCACTTGCTCTGTCCCTCAGGCCCTACGCTTGAGACCCTTGATGTATGTGAGGGGCCTTACTTATTGGAATCTAACCTTTTCTCATTATTCTAAGAGCTTTTCAAACAATGTTCAGACCGAAGAATCCCTTTCTACCAAACAAGGAATATAGCAAACTCTTACACAAAATGTTAGCAAGCCAAACAGATCAAGGCAGAGCCGCTCTGGCTGACAATGTCCCACCCTTCCCCCGGTAGGGCGATTTTGAGCCTGTAAACCTCTTGACAGCAGAACCTGAAAACCTTGCACATCAGCTGGAACTCTCACAATGGATGGTCCTTCGTGTCCCGTCCCCACATGGCCTCTATTAGAGTCCCTTGGAGACTAGAGAGAGGCCCTTCTCGAAGGTGGAAGATTTTAAAGGGATGTAAAGAGTCCTTGAATGTGCTATCTTAAATACTAAAAATTCGGGCAAAAAAAATCCAAGATGAATAAAATATGAAAATGTTAAGTAAGACAGGATCAGCAATAGTGACTTGATGAACCAATTGGTGTCTGAGCCAAAAGGAAAATTCAGTAATATCGATGCCTTCTTTATCTTGATGGTATTCTTTATCTTGATTATTGAGATTTTGATGGCCCTTCAAATTTTGAGCTCCAAGTGGGTGCCTCAGTCTCCTCTCCTTATTTTCCTAGTTCCCTTTACATCTATAACTTTACATTATATATATCTGATAGTTTCTCTTGTCTCTCACACTCTCTTAGACTCTATACCCTGAGTCTAAGGTCCACATCATGCTCATCCATGTGTCTCCAACATACTAAACACGTACTAGGCATTTCATGAACATTTCTTGAACAAATGAATTGGACTAGAAACCACTAGTTATGGATTCTTCCATCTGGCTCACCTTCCAGGTGGCCTTGTGATCTTGGGCATATCACAGCATTTCTAGTTTCTGCAAATTCATCTATGAAATGAGAGATTGAGTAAATGTCCTCCTGTATCTGTCTATAGAAGTCATCTCTCTGTAGAAATCCAAGACTCTCCAAACATTCCTTTCTGGTGGTTGATGGTATCAACAAGGGAGCTGCAAGTGTGCGGGTATTTTGCAATAGTTATATTCAGAGAAGCTGTAAGTTGTATTCTGTAAAATGTCCTCTGGGCCAAATAATTGCTTTGAACTTACATTCTGCTGGGACTATACTTACAAAATCTCTCTCTCTCTCTCTTTCTTTTTCTTTTTTTTTTAAAGAAAGGTGAAGGCAAGAACGAAGGCAAGCAGACAGGTAGGGGGAGGAAGAAGAAGCACTCTTTAATTTAGTTGTTCATCTTGGTTGTTCCTCCTGGTCCTGGGTTGTGAACCTGGGTCCTTGGGATTCGCATGGACTGTGCTCATTGAGACCACCAGAGCACGCCACAAAACCATCTAGAGGGAAGTTTTTCCAGCAATGCTGTCTTAGCAGGAAACACATTGTCCTCTAATTAAATCAACAGATATTAAGAAGTTCTTTTCTCCTTTCTTCCTATGGGTCTGTTGTCTTGATGTGGGAAAAGGCTGTAGTAGTACTGAGGTCACCTATGCTTCCCCACTATCCTTTGTATGTGATTGAGAGTGGGGAAGAGTCAGACAAGAATGAAGAAACACTTTTCCCTGAATACTTACTGTCCACCCACTGTCCACCTACTATGTGCAGAAGTGCTCAACTGCCCACTCTTTGGGACGAAGAGTGTACTCGACAAGGTTCCTGCCACAAAAGTAAGTTGTCAGACCCTTCCAGGAAGGAAAAGCTGAGTAGCCGGGGCGGCTGTGCAACCAGCTGTGGAAGGACAAGAGGAGTCAGACGGTGAGAGTACAAGCAGGCTGCCTCGAGGTGCCTATGAGTGGATTTGAAATCTTATCAGGTCATCTTTTTATCAGTCTTTTTTGGGGTCAGATTTAATAACCCTCATACATGGACACTGAGGCTTGGAATAAAAGTCATTCGTAAGTGCTCTTCCCAGTTGTTCATGCACGAGTTGAGTTCTTCCACGGTGTTTGAAACGGGTTATTTGATGACCTAGGTTCTGTGACTCTGACCCAATGAGGAGATCTTGCCTCTCCTCCCCGTCAGTGCTGCAGGTCTTGGGTTTGGAAGTGACTTTTACTTAGTCATCTTATTCCTAGAGTGTTTACTCATGGAGATATCACCAGGGTTTGGAAACTCAGGTTAGGGAATTTGAAAGAAGCCATTGATTTCACCTTTTCACTAAATAGGAGTTAGTCCCTGGTCCTGGGCCAGCAGAAACAAAGATGGTTTCTGGGGTTATTTGGGAGTTCTAAAACTCTGGGTTCAGTGGTCAAAAATGCCCACCTGGCTCCACGCTCCAGGAGTTTTGTTTTTTCTCTCCAGAGGCTGGCGAGCTAGTTCTGGCTCTTTCTATTAAGGCAGGCTCAGGTGGAAAGCTACCTCTTCTGTCGTTCTAAAGCCAAAACCTTGGAAGGACAGCTTTGGAGCAGCAGAGCCTATCAAACTTGCTTGGTGCTTTTTTCCAATTTGTTACAAATTTACTTTGTTGTTATTGTTTTACCTTTCCTCCCAACTCCACCTGTGACCACCAGGTAGTGGGAGAAGGGATTGGGATTGAATCAACAATAAAATAAGTGGTTTGTTAACCTGGGAGTGTGGAGATCTGTTTACTTTAGGGCCAAATGTGGGACCATAAGCAATGCACATATCCCAGGCTCAGCCTCAGGCTGAGGGACCTGACCTTCCCTTTGTGAAGCGGAGAGACTTAAGGAAGCTCTCCAAGTTCCAAGATACTGGCCTGTGAGCCCATCAACTATTTCTATCTTTATATAAAGTCAGATTAATTAAGGGCGGGTAGTGACTCACCAGCATTTGCAACTTTTGAGGTAGCAACCACATCAGTGAAAAGTGGTCTTTTAAAATCTTAGTTTTAAAATATGGTTACTTTCTATTTTTGCTTGTTGACTGGAACTTTCTCAGTTCCATACTTGCTTAGTGAAATTTTTTGTTATGCCATGGAATCCTCATAAAAATATTGGTACAGAACTAAACATAAAAATATTGGTACAGAAGGCCATCATCACAAAGGCTATGAATATGAAATAGCAGAAAGATATTTGATGGTGCATCCTTGTGGAGCAGTGCTTAGGTCAATCACTTCCGAAGGAACACAAGGCCACATATCTCTGGGTTCGAGTCCCAGGTTCAGGGAGAAACAACCAGTGTGAACAACTAAATAAAATAAATAAATAAAGTGCTCGTTCCTCCTCTTTCTTCCTACCTGCCTGCCTACTGGCCTTCATTCCTGCCTGCACCTTTCCTTAAAAAAAAAAAAAAAGGAAAGATATTTGACAGGAACTGAAGTTTCAGGATAAATGGTTTGGATGACACCTCCATCTAGGCAACACATACCTGCTTTGAGTCCAAGACACATATGCCTTTCTGGGTCTCAGCTTGTAGATGACAGTATGAAGCTTCATTCCATGGCCACACAGTCTCATTAGCTGCAGGACAGAGTGAATATCCAGGATGTGGTCAATGAGTCAATGATGTGTTCACCAAGATGGTGGAATAGAATCTTTGGAAAACACTAGGGACTCAACAGAACCTCAGGGAAGAAGGCAAAATAAGTAGGAAGTATGGTTCCTCAAAAAACTCATTCAAATATAGGAAAATAACCCATATTTCAAGAACTTCTCAGCAGGTGGAAGATTACCAATCTTCCCAAGCACAACATGACCCATAGGCTCTGTCCTATCTGTTCTTAGCCTCCACCACCTGCCATACACATCACCTGTGCTTCTACTCACCTTATTTTCCTGCTCAACTTCTACCAATGCCAGAAGACTCAACACTGCCATCAGCTTTTCCAGGAAGTCCTCTGACACCCCAGAAGTTGAGTATCTTTGTGCTTCTGTATGGCTAACTCAATGACTGTCCTTATCATGTTTTATTAGCCTGCTTTTTTCATGTGGACTGTGACTCCATGAGGTCAATGATGGATTTGCTCATCAATGTAGTTCCAGGACCCAGCCCATTGTTAAGTACAGGCAAACACTCAGACAGTGTTAGAGATCACATGAATCAACAAATATCTCCTGAGGGTTTGCAATGCCAAAGAAAGACTATCAGGCAATCAGGGAAGCTTCCCAGACAAGTTGAATGTTGAGTCAAATTTGAAGGACGTAGCACTGATTGGATTGGTGGGAAGAAGCCTGGGCTTATCATTTAGGGGAAACGTCAGTTGCTATCTAGGCCGGGTCTCCTGGCACATGATCCAGGTCATGAAAATAGGACTAATAAGAAATGAAAGAGAATAGTGAAAGCACTTTGTATTCTGGACTTGATGAGCAGACCATGCCATTCTTTTCACTACTGTAGACAGAGGACAGACCAATGCCAGCAGCGCCCCGATCAAATTCTCACCAGAGAATCTATATTTGGCTTATTTCAACTCCACCGTGCTTTCAATTGCCTACAGCATTTCCCTCATTTCCTGAATGAAATCCGTATGCGTATGTCAGTGGTGGCTGTGGGTTTTTTCCACGTACCCGAGTAAACATTCCCACAGTGGGCCAAATCAATTCACGTTTTTTCTTAATTCTGCTTCTTCTTTTTCTCCCAGCACTTGACTCTCACCTTTATTAGGGCTTGAGCACCAATCATTTCTCATGTATTCTCCTAATGAAAAGCCCTGAGTTGAATCTTGCGGTCACATAGTAGCACCCTCAGGAGGAGGAAGTGAGCAGTGCTATTACTCAGAACATACTGTACCTTTTTAAACATTAACCATTATTCAGGTCTGCAGACCTGGCAGCTAAAAGCAATGAAGGGAATCAGGAATTTTGTATAAAAAAATATATGACCTGTGGAAAAATTTTGAGTTCCTCTATCTACCTTGATCCACCAAAGTTTTATTATACCTCTATACGTGTGTGTGTATATATATATATATAAATATAATCACGTTAGATATATAATTTTTAAACAACTAGAAGTACAACTAAATTGACCTCTCCCTTATCTGAAAATAGCTCTCTCTGATCCACGTCACATTCAGAAGAACAAAGTCATTCTGTCCTACAGCATTCAAGCAAGGATGATATCATGCCATTAGAATATCGCTATGGAACTTTGAGCAATTAGAAGGAACTTGATTATCTTTGCTATTTGCTGGCACAACCTGGGCATATATGGGTTATCACTGATTTTCATGATTCAAGGAGTACTTTCTGTTGTTCTCTTGATTAATTTTTCTATAAATGTGAAGGAGAGAAACCAGCACTTACATGAATCTATGTGAAATGTGATGCTTGGACTCATGACCATCAGTGTCATTTTGCTATCGCGCACTCATAACGTGCCAGGTACAGTTCGAATACTCTTATACATGAGCTCATAGGGCTTGGCACTTACTCCTACCATTGTTTTCTCAAGGTGATTAAAATATGCTGTATAAGCATTTGTCTCCACTGTATGACTACAGCCTTCTGAGCACAGGGCCTGCACACAATAGAAGTCTATTATATAAATAGAAGCAAGTTGAGATAACAAGACCATAGCATTCCCAGGATCTTTTTAAAAATGCTTTATGGTCGTATTACTTTGGTACAGTGGTATTTCTAATGAGAAAAGAGAAAATTTGGAAACAAAACTAAATGCCAACTATAGGGAAATAGTTAAATATAAGCAACAACATAACTACTCTGTGATATTAAGGTGCCCTTAGAAATGAAGATTTCTCAAGAGAAACCTGTAACACTGGAAAGACTTACGTCGATGTCTGATAAAAAAAAGTCATGATACTGTGTCTGCCCCTGTGACTTGGGCAGCTCAGGGGCTAAGTGCAGGTCATGCAAAGTCTACAGACCTGGATTTGAGACCCAGGGCTGGGGATTTAAAAAAAAAAGTCATAATGCTAAATTGCGGACACAATTTGGTTACCACCATGTTAAAGGAGAAATATTATTTATACATATGGAGACAGTATCTAGTATGTGTGTGTATATATGTATGTATACCAAAATTTTGATAGGCGCTAAGGTGAAATAAACATTATTTTTTTCTTCTTTTATCTATTTGTCACATTTTTATTAAATTTTTTTCTTGAAAAGGTAAACAATTTTAAAAGAAAAAGAGAACAGCAGTGTTACTAGCTGCTTGTCATTGCCTAATAGGATGAGTGATATTTATCTGTTCAGTTGGTCCTGTCAACATTTTCCATCATAAATATGCATAATTGTTTTATTAAAACATTTTCTAAAATAATACAGCAAGGGACCCTTTGCAGTAAAACTATTAAAATCCATGTCTTTCCCCATCCCCATCAATGGTTCAGAAGACCCATTAGGGTCAAATACACACACATCTCTGTGGGATACGTCAAAATCACGGTTGGTCTAATAATGGTTTGGTTTACATGATGTCACTGTCATGATGTAAAGCAAACTAATAACATCAGTGCTGAAAGTCTGGTTGTTGAACAGTATTGCTGGTTTGACTGATAGAGAGGCAGAAGCTTTCTGTATCAGGTAGCTATAAACTGTACAGTCAGCAGTTACACTCGGCATAAAAGAAACACACTTACCATGAGGGTGACTGTCTTTAAGAAACATAAATGGTTCGTGTGTTGGGAAAATTTTCTTTTCTGAGTCCCCTATCAGGATTTTTGATGCAACCTTGCCCATCCTTTCTCTGCACTTTGCCTAGCAACTGCTTTTTCTTTGTTTCTTCTTTCCTTTCCTTACCTCTCTGAACCTTACTGGATGCCTCGTTTCTTAAATATTTGTTCCACAATTCTCTGAAGGCAAACTGGCATCTCTCATAGACAGGCGTCCTGTTAGCAGACGGTTCCTGTCTTGCTTTAAATAACCCTCTTTAGTGTCTACTTTGCATAACTCCTGGGCACAGACAACCTTCATATCCAGCAAGAGACTGCCCAGACAATTTCTGGTGGGATCACATTGGCCCTTTCCACTGAATGACAACAAAATAATAACAAATGCATACTCCGGAAGAGCATTAAGTCCTTGGTTCTGTACACATCAGAAGAGCTTATTTGCATGCCTTGGAATTAATAATCAATGAATTAGAAGAATTCCTGATCCTATTAGAGATGCTAATCTTGTGAGAACAGAGAGAACCATTTGTGAAAAGGGCTAAGCTGTCCAGACTGTGTCTGCTCCTAAGGTCTTGACTGTGAAAAAGAGGAACAAGGAAAGGAGGGAAGATTTGTCCTGTACCTACTCTATTCCAGACATTGGGCAAAGGGCTCTCACACTCAGAGTAGTTAATCCTCATGTAATCTTTCCAAACAGGATTAGCATCAGCCTTTTCCTGATAAGAAACCTGAAGACTGGTGAGATTAACTTTTCTGACCTGGACCACACAGCCAAGAAGTGGCAAATGTTGAAGTGGGGACTTGAACTCTGGATGTCATGAATCCAGAGTCTGTCGTGTTGTCATTACTGCAGTTTCAGAACTTGGTGAGACAGCTGGCAGCAATGTCTCGGGTTATTAAAGATGAAAAAGAAAGGTCTACAGGTCATCTCTGCAGGACAAAGTCCAGTCTTCTGATGTCATGATGGCCAGGACTTATGCTCACAGACACTGTACTGTGTATACCTGAGATGAGAAGTCACGTTACTCCAGGAAGTCATGAACTTAGGAATCAGGATTTCTGCCACTGCCCTAATGCTGTGTCATTTGAGTAAGGGCTCGCCCCAAAAGGAAAGACAGCTTGAAGGCCAGTGGAGTCATTCTCTACCCCTAACTAGCTGCATCTTTTTCACATTGGAAATGCTACCATTATAATGTTATTCCTTAGGTTCTGCTTTCTCTTTTCAAAATATCCTGTTGAAATCCAAAGATCCTTAAAAAGGTACCACCTGTGACTTCTTTATTACCTAGCATCCTGGTAGGAGAAAGTTGGCCAAGACCCGTAGGCCAGGTGCTGGAGTGAACCAAGTAGATGAGTTCTAGAGAGAAATTTCTCCTTTGTCACATGGTCCCTCAATTTTCATACAGTCTTCTCTTTAGGCTTCAGTTTTTGTCTTGGTAAAATGGAGGCAATAATGAGACACTGGAAATAGGAGTTTATACCAATTACGTGGAAACCTGAAATGGACACAATGATTGGCTTTGCAGAACTATTACCAAAGTCATTTGGAACATTTATTTCTAATTAAACGTTTAATTTTGAATACTTTTTGATTTATGGAAAAGTTGCAAAGTTAGTACAGAGTTCCCACAGAACCCATACCCAGTGCCCCTAATATTGTTACCCTCTTAGATCAGCCCACTTGTCACAGCTAAGAAATCCCAATGGTACAACAGTACTGAGTGAAGTTCATGTTCAGATTTCCTTAGTTTTCTCTAATGTTGTTTTCTGTTGTGGAATCCCATCCCAACACCCATGACATTTAGTCCTATCTCCTTAGGTGCCCCCAGAGTGATCATGGTGTCTTTTATTTGTGATGGCTTAGACAGTTTGAGGAGCTCTGGCCATGTAATTTAGAGAATGTTTTTCAATTTGGCTTTATCTGTTGTTTTCTCGTGGTTAGACAGGGGTCATGGGTATGCGGGACGACAACAAAGGCAGAGTGCCCTTCTCATCACCTCCCATCAAAGGTACATGACATGTCACTGTTGACGTAACATTGATTTTATTTTTTAAAGAAAAGAAATCCTGTGGTTAGCCAGTCTGACCAGAACTGTATCTAGACATTTTCTTTCTCTTTTTTTTTTTTTAAGAAGAAGACAGGTAGACAGGAAGGAAGGAAGGCAGTCAGCAAGCTGGAAGGAAAAGAGACAAGAAAGAAGCATTTTATTATTTAGTTGTTCATTTTAGTTCTCCCTCCCGCCCCCATTCTCCCCCATCCTGGCCTTGAACTGGGGTCCTTGGACTGTAGGTGGACAGTGCCCCAGGCATGGGCTTAACACCTGAGCCCCCCAGGGCAAGCCAGCATTTTCTAAAATGTTTGAACAGGCCCCAGATCAGATTGTCCGATTCCCTGGAAACAAGCTCATGTTTCATTCAGTCCAAGTCGCCGGTTGTCAGGTTGATATGCAAGTTCCTTCTGCAGAAAACATTTGGAATAGCTAAGAAAACAAGACAGTCTTCAATACAGAATGCAGTTAGGATGCCTTATATGAAGAATTTTACTGCACTGACAGAGGACAAGCGAGGGAGCAGTGCCATCAGCAAACACTGGCTGAGGAGCCTCACTGCTGAACCTGGGGTCTCGGGACCCTGCCTCCCCCTCAAGCAGCCCATCTCCAAGAGGCTGGCTGTTGGTAGGAGACGAACCATAACCTTGTAGGGAAAGTGCTGGCAGAATCCCTTTTCATGTGTGTTGCATAAGAATCTTCCATGATTTCACTGATTAAATTTAGCTGTCAGCCTTTAAAGTTCTCTACGAAGCTTTCAAACTCAGCAAGGGAAGAGCTATGCCAGCCAGTGCTCTGCAATCCCTTTCCTCCTCCCTCTATGCAAGCTCCTTTCCAAGCAGCCAGCCATCCTAGAGAGAGCAATCCTTGCCAGGTGTGGAGGTGCTGGCCTGAATGGCTTCTCCCAGCCAGCAGCCCTACTGGGGAAGGGGTGGCTGGGGCTCCAACCGGCTTGCTAGGTTTGCATCATTTTAGTTTAAGTGGCTTCCTTAGGTTTCTTGCTTCTCAGGTAAATGCAACCTGTGGTTTTGTTTGATGATTTCATTTATTTTTGTTCTTTCCATTTTTCCTTTCTTGCCAAGCCCTCTTGTATTTTTCCTCTTCGGTTTTGGCCTTTCCGTCCCCAGTTTGCTGTGCTCCCACTGGAGGCCCAAAGTTAAACATTGTACAGGCTGTTTTCCCTACAGCGCATCTTCCTGTGGCCTCCACTGCCTTCCTGACACTGGGGGGAGCGCAGCGGGAGGGGGGAGGCAGGAGCCGGCTGCAGTGGCTCTGTCTTTTTCCTCAGAGAGGGCTGGAGCATCTGGGGGTGGCGTACCTCATTCCGGGGCCTCTTCCTACACTCCTTTCTATTGGTACTTTTAAAGAACCCCACGGGTCTCATGGTTGCAAATTGCATGCTGGATTTTTATCTCGTGTTTTCTGTGTGCTCACCATGCGGAAAACAAAGCAGAACTACAGTGACCTAAAAAGAGATCCTAGGACTTCTTCAAGTGGGTAATGACCACCCCAGACGGCACTCCCACTTTGTCACTGTCCTGAAAGGATGTGTAAGAAGGTGTTTTGTAATCAGGTCCATATGCTCCAGGCTCGATTGATTATCAGGGCAGATCTTCAATGTTACACAATTCCCAGCTCCTTTGATCTTCTGTGTCCTAGTCAATATACCCAGCTAGATAAATAACATTAGGCCAAGCATAGCTTCCTGGACAAATGGGAAAAAGTGGATAATGTCCTGCATTTTCTAGAAGCACAGGTGCTTCAGATCAACGGCGCTAATAACGGCGCTAATGTTGTGGAAACAACAAATATTAGCTCTTTTTATATGACAAAGAGTTTTGTGTTTACAGATTCAGATTGGGGGGGAGGGAATGAATTTTCTGGGAGCCAAAAATGTTGCCTTTAGAGCTAATGAGTTGTTAGTAATCAATCCAAGGAGTAAAAAACAACTACTAAAGCAACAACAAAAAACAATAAAGCCTGCACTATCACTATTGCAACAGGTAAGTTTCTGCTTCTAACTTTTTCAAAGATGACTCCTCTGAAAATTCGAGATAAACCTGCTGTTATGAAACAGAAACGCATTCTCCAGGTTTTACTCTTATCAGAATAGATCCAGGTGGAATCAGAGACTTCTACTGAAAGATACATTGTTTCCATCCTGTTCTGAATAAATTGATCAATTTTTATGAAGGTAGATGAATCAGGTAAATGGGTTCGGGACGACTGAGACTCTTAGTAGTATCCACGCAGAAGCTGCTGTCGTTAATATGGCACCAGTATTCCTAGTTCTAGTATTTTTGATGCAAAACATAATTAGGCATGTGTCCTCTTAGGATTGCTTGTTATGACCATTTCTGCATGCGGAACAGATGTCCCACGGAAAATGTGTGTGTGTGCATGTGTGAGTGTGTGTGTGTATGTGTGTTTACCTGAAAGATCTCTGAGCTAGGTAAGAAGTTTATAAACATAATTTTGACAAATAATGGTAGCAAATTATAGGGGTATGTACTCTCTAGGAGTTTGTGTGTGTGTGAATGTTCTGTTACCAATCATAGTATTATTGCTAATTCCAGTCACACCCATTGAAGAAGAGAAACTTGTGATGGGTGATGAGACAGGTAGAAGGGGAGAAGTGAGGGCTGAGGCGCTGACCAGGAAGGAGGAAGGTCTGGCTTCCAGTCACACAGACCTAAGATAGCTGGGAACATTTGGAAAGTTATTTGAGCCTCAGTGTTCTCATCTGTGCAGTGAATATCATGCATGCTTGTCCTCCTCACAGGAACAAATGAGATAATGTTCTGTGAAGTCACAGAACATGGCACAGGTATATGATACCTGGCCCCATATGAGAAGCACAAAGAAATACTGAAATATGGGCCCTTGTGTCTCAGGCAGCTGAGACGCTGGTGTGTGGACCATGTACAGTTCAAGGATCCAGATGAGAGACCCAAGGCTGGGGTGAGAAACCAAAAATTGAACAACTAAAGATGCTCCTTCCTTCCTTCCTTCCTTCCTTTCTTCCTCCCTCCCTCCCTCCCTTCCTTCCTGCCTTCCTTCCTTTCCTCCCTCCCTTCCATCCTTCTTCTTCTTCTCCTTTCCCTCTCCCTCTTCTCCCTTCCTCTCTTCAAAAAAAATTTTCCCTGAAAAATCTTCCTTCTCTGAAATTTATTTGAAATAAATGATTTCCAGTTTTGATTTTCCTTATCTCCGGTGCTTGTCTAACTAGCTATGTCACACAACCATTTCCACCTGAAAAAGGAAGGAATTCAAATGCCTTTTCCCATTGGTTAGACCCAGGGACTACTCACAGCAAACAGATCTGAAATTAAGGGCTTTGCTTCTGTCTCCCATGGGAACAGAAGCTTTAGAAGGCAGAGTTCTTGCCTGTCTAGTTCACTCCCTCGGGATCCAGTACCTTGCACCTCACAGGTGCTCAGCGAAGGCTGAGTGAAACAATCCCCAGAGTTCTTCCGCATTAGGGTGCTGGAGTGGCACCAGCAGCAAACACAAGAAGAAATTTCCACAGGTCGAGGAGGGTCCTGGTGCATGTTTAAGAAAATCCCTTTTCCCTGTACCACTTCCCTCAATTCCCTCTTGCTCTTTAAACTCCATGGGAAGAAGACTGCTTATTGCTAATTTAGGATACTTTTCAAACCAAAGCTGAAAATAGCGGCACAAGAATATGACATCCCAGGGATACACGATGCCATGACCATGAGATGCCGCTTACAGGGAATGAAAAGACAGTCTCTTTTCCAGTTGCTGTCATGCAGCAACGGCGGATCCAGCTGACTTTAAAATTGCTGCCTAAATGAAGGAACAAAGATCTTCTGGGAAATGTAAGCTCCTGATGGAGGGTTGTGGTTTGAAAAGGTTCCCGCGGAGTGATTTTTTTTTAAACGCTTTATTGACCTAACTGCGCGGCCTGCTTTTCCATCAGAATCTGCTACATAATTACTGTGCAACTTACAAGACTGTGTAAACGTAACCGCTGGCCCCGCTGAGCTGCTTTTTCTCTCCTCTGCTGGGCTCACGGGACTTGCATTGACAGAGGAGAAACTGGACATTTTAAGCAAATTAACCCTGGAAAAATTGATGCAGGGCTTTCTTTCCTTTCCTGGACTTGAGACGGGTGCAGTAAAGGCAGCTCTGGGGCTCTGAATAGCTTGGGAGAGATTGAGCTGAGTACTCAGTAACAGGACCCACGCGGCCCTTCCCACCGCCCAGTGTATAGCATTGTATACTGAAGTCTATACCATCCGAATTCTGTGATGGAAATAACAGAAGCTGGGTCTGGGGATTTTAAGCTAAAAAAAAGAATATGTTGGAAAGATACAGTGGGAGAGGTTGAAGAATCTGCTTTATAAATGTCCAAGAGCGTTTCTAGGAATTTGAATGTCAGGAATGATGTTGTTCTCTTAGGCCATTACTACCAGGGTAAAGGACTTGGAGCCACTCTCAGTGTTTGTGTTACTTCTCCAGACATCATCGAAATTCCAGGTCAAGGGCCTCTGACATGCGGAGCTTCAGCCCTGCACTCACCCTCCGCTGGACCAGGAGAGGAGGGTCCGTGGCTGCTGGCCATTTCTCCTGTAGGGCAGAGGTGCTTCCCCAAAGGAAAATCAAAGCTCTTTCTTCTCAGGCTTCCTTTCAGTTGGGGAAGAAGTGGTGTTTTTGTTGTGGTTTTCCACCTTTCTGTCCAGCCCAGGTTCTTGAACCCAGGTCCTGGGTCTTTACATGATCTGCACTTCAGCCACTGAGTCACAGGGATGTGCCAAAGAGGTGCATTTCTAAAGGGAGAGGAGTGGAGGTGGTTCCTACTGTTTTTAGCTCACCATCTTCCTGTTCCAACACACCAGGCAGTTCTACAACCAAACAGCACATCCTTCTCCTCAGGAATAATCTGGAGTGTGAGAGCAGCTTAGACTTTTGGAGAAGGGAAAAATGAGTAAAAGAAACAATACTGGGGTGTGCCCTGGTGGCTCAGGTATTAAGTCTGCAGATGCAGAAGCATAATCAATGTAAAGCACAGCACCCAGATTTGCTGCCAGAGTGGGACCCTAACAGATATGAACCACTAAATAAATAAAAATAAATAAGTGCTTCTTCCTCCTCTCTTCCTGCCTGCCTACTTCCTGCTTGCCCTCATTCCCATCTATCCTTTCCTTCAGAAAAAAAGAGAAAAGAAAATGATATTGGAGAGAAAAGATGTCCTTTTGTGCTGTTGAGTTAGTTGCAGGTCTCAGGTAAACACGTTTTGTATTTAATTGGAGAAGAACTTGAATTATATTTCTACTGAAACAATGTGAAATTTTTTGTGACTTTTTTTTTTTTTCTTTGAGGAAAGATACAAGCAGGAATAAAGGCAGGCAAGCAGACAGGAAGGAAGAAAAAGAAGAAAGAAGTACTTTATTCATTTGTTCCCGGTCCTGGGTCTTGATCCTGGGTTCTTGGGATGTCCATGGACTATGCCAGCCAGAGGCAGCAGACATCAGCTAAGCCATGAGGATGTGCCTCTTTGTGGTTTTCTTAAATGTGAAAAGACAACAAAGATACAGTAATAACTAATGATACTTCTTTTCTCTAATATATTATTATATCATGTAATTATTGATGTGTATTTAATCAACCACATTATTTTATTGACGAGACAAATAAAAAGGGTGCCACAGAAGTAGGGGTAAAGTTATTGGGAGTCACCCGTGCATCACCGTGGCAGCTTGCTCCTTTGAATGCTGAATTCTCTGATTCATGATCTCTTCTACTCCAGGTTCCCATAATTAACTTCTCAGGTGATATAAGCCAATAATCAATAATGCAGTCAGGATTCCATCCCAGGGCACCCTGGAGTGGAACATAGCAACACCTCACACTGAAGAAGAAATTCTTCCAAGTCAATATTAACTGTGGAAGCTCTAGTTTGGAGACTACCTAATTATGCTGTAATTCTAGAAATATAAATGGATTTTTTTCTCCCTTAAGCTCATTTGTTACATTTTTTAAACTTCAGTATATATTGGATAGTTCAGTAAAAACTCAGTCATGGTCATTACTTCATGTTTGACCAAATCAGTGTACTTATTCTCTTATTCTGCTTTCTCTCTCTCTCTCTCTCTCTCTCTCTCTCTCTCTCTCTCTCTCTCTCTCTCTCTCTCTCTTCAGTTCAAATGACCTACTCTAGCCCTGCAAATTTCCTTCAGGTCTCTCACAATAAGACACCAAAGCAGAATGGAGCTGATACTCACTATATACCTGTCACATGACAAGTATTATGTGTGTATTCTTACATATTTTATTTATGTGTGTAGTATCTTCAGTTGATATATGTTTAACTTGAGAGCCAGAACAGTTAAAAACAAATATCCAGAGTCATAAAGCTAGTTGTTGGTGGGTTCTTTTTGGAACCTACATCTGTCTGATTTCAAAGCACATGATTTCTATTGTATAATGTCATATAAGACAGTAAGAAATCAGTTCATGAAGAACTACTAAACAGGAGTCTAGAAGGATATTGGTATTGAGGAGAACAGCTACATGACTTCCAAAGCTTTGTAGAAACCTCAGCTACATGGCTGCTGGCCAAGCATCAGCAATTTCATATTGGAGTATTCATTTTATCCCTGGGGGTTGTAGCTTTCTCTAAGTTTGCTGTGACTGAACCAAAAAAGAAAGCATAGGCAGATTTATACAGAAATTATGATTCCATGAAAGACTTTGAAGAGATGGGGAAGGCTGTTATCTTCTAGAGTGCAAAAGTGATTTGGGAATGTAAAGAATTCATAGGGTTGAGTTCCATGGAAGTTTGCCACTGACCTGTATTCCTGAAATATGAAACATGAATATTTGGGCTAAGGAATAGTTTCTCTTGATAAAATAAACAATTAACATAATGAAAAAAGAACGACTAAGCAGGAACAAAAGCACATAAGGAGTTTCTAAAGACCAAAATGGTGCTCCAGGAGACAAATGAATGAAAGCAGAAAGAAACCTGTGTCTGACATATAGCCCTTTGGTCCTCTCCCTTCCTTTGGGAGCACCCAGCAAGTGAGTGGACTGAGTAGCACTAAGCGTACTCTTGAGTAGTTTTAGGTCAGCGAGAAACATCACTGAAGCTGGGGATGGACAACCATTAAGTAATTCTGAAATCTTACAGACATGATAAAACCAAGCTTTCATTTGAACATTGATTCATTCTTTCATGCAATGAATATTTATGGTGTGTGCCTATGAGTATTTATGAGAGATCAGTCATACCAACATGAAGAAGACACGATTTTTCCTTCAAGGACCTCATTGTCTAGTGGAGAA
Source organism: Solenodon paradoxus (assembly GCA_004363575.1). Taxonomy (NCBI): domain Eukaryota; kingdom Metazoa; phylum Chordata; class Mammalia; order Eulipotyphla; family Solenodontidae; genus Solenodon; species Solenodon paradoxus. The sequence goes on from RJWH01000025.1 coordinate 167,820, forward strand.
GAGATAAGTTAACGAGCTCTCGGGTACAGTGGGATAGCATCTATTTCTGCTGCAGTCAGATGCCTCCTCTATAATCGACAGATCATGGGCACTTGCTGATTTCTGACCACTTATTATCCACTTCACTTTGGTTTTTTTTTGAAGGATTGCCTCTCCCCTTTGGAAAGTCTGAGGAGGCTGTCAAATCTAGGTATCCTCAACCCTCTACTCACCAACAGATGGTCACCTGGAACAGTTTTGGCTCTGGAATTGGAATCCTGAAAAGAGAGTAAGAAGAGAAAAAATTTCCAGAAATGACAGATCATTCGTGTCAGGTCACTGACAATATTGTGACTCCTAAACCAGTCCCTTCCCACCTATTTCTCTTCATTTCTGAGTCTTTCCGGTCTGAGAACTGACAGCAGTCCTCCTAATAAATGCTGATTGCTGGACAACGAAATCGCCCCTTGTGGTGGGCAGGACAAGAAGCACAGATATCAGCCAGGAAGCCACTGCGGTACTTCCTGTGAGAGATGCTAAGAGCCTGAACTCCGTGTCTGGAGAGATGGAGAAGAGAAAATGCAATTCCAGAGTCAGAAGAAAAGATAGATTAGCCAGACTTGGTGACTCCTGAATGCAGAAAGCTAGAAGTATGAAGAGGAAGATGAGGATCTTTTCAGAGAAACAAAGTAGGGCAGTTCTCTCCTCTTTTTTTCAGTCTAGACGGTAGGTTCTGACTTGGCTTTGGCTTTGGCAGCATTTTCTGACTTGCAAAGACTGCCATTTACCCTCTCCTCCCTTTCAGCCCCAAGTTGAAAACATCGCTTCCTCCTTAAAAATCCTCTCCATTATCTAGGAAACTTGGCAGGGATACCGAGTTCCTTTTTCAGCTTGTCTCCTAGGCCACAGGGGTACATGTTCAAGGAGATTCTTGGAAATAGTCCTGGATAGTGCACAGCCCTTCAGCACCAACAAGCAAGCTCTCATGATGACCAGCTGTCACAAGGATACTTAGTAAATTTATGATCCCATTTAGATTATCAGTTACGTGCCCAGAGCCCACGCAGTTCACACAGCCTCACCACACCTTCCTCTATAGGAATTCCTGAGCTATCAGCGCGGCTCCAGGGGAAGGTGTTCAAGCACCTGTGGTCATGCAGAAGGAATCCCACAGCGCCTGGGTGTGCAGGCTTTGTGGACTCTGCTCTCCCTCCAAGGGGCACTCAGGGCACAAGAACTGCACCTATGAGTCAGTGCCCACTCAGCCTGCCTGTCCTTTGCACCAGTCTTTTGAATCAGTAAATACAGTAACACCTACAACTACAACCTCTTATCGGAAGCAAAATAAGCCAGAAGGAGAATTGCACGACATGGAACAAACATCTACAAGAACCACGGCCTCCACCCTCCCTAGAAAGCCCCTAAGCCCTGGATTTGGGGCCTCACCTCTGAGAGGAAAGGGTGAATAGACAACAGCTCTGTTGAGTTTTTCTCTAGTTTCTCTTATTGGAAGAGCGCTTGGAACCTGAGTACCTGAAATGTATATGTGTGTAATATATACGTTTGTCTAGAACATACTATATTAGATATTATTACATATCATATATACACATTATATATATATAAAAGATATTATATGTTCATATACATGTTTCTATGATATTTCAGCAGCCATATTAATGGTAGCTGAAATATCACATTATTTCCTGGGAGATTTTTCTGAAAAATAGAAGCAAGGTATTGGTGTATTTTACTGGCTTTAGAAATCACAGTATTTTTAAAACCCTGTTGCTGAATACCTCCCATACTTAAACAGGTGTCCCGATAAACAATAGGCTGCACTCAGATTGTGAAGGAAGTTTGGTGGTTGACAGGAGGACCAGGAAGAAGCGAAAAGGTCTCACTTACAATTTACACTGTGAGGCCACTCTTGCCCGGATGATTAGGTTATTGTATCTGTTGCAGCTTGCTCACCTGCATTTCACGTCAAATAAATTTTCTTCAGTTTCTTTGCCAACAAAGCACACTTGATAAAAATGCCTCAAAGTTAATTTATAATGCTTCACCAGTTTCATGCCTTTTCAATGTAAGGAAACAACAATTAGTATATTTTCCAGAATGAAAAGAACTCTATTAAGCTGCCACAAATGTCAAAAGTTCCTGGCTAGGCTCACACTTATGTAATTGTTCTGGAAACCCTACGTACAGGAATAGACCTGCAATACCAGGCATGACTCACTGAAGATATCTATGCACATACTCTCTCTAAAATTCTCTCCAGTTGGGATTTATTTTTTCAAAGGGGGGGAAAAAAAAAAAGACAAAATATGGTACATCAAATCCAAAAGTTCTTTCTGTAATTTTGGGAAAAGTACTGCCTCACACGGAGCATTAGAAGATGCTGCTGTTTTCATTAATAAAGCCACCAGATGGGTTAGCATTAAAACAGGTTGAAACTTTGAAATCCTCCCTGAAAAAAAAAAAAAAAAGCAAAAACAGAACGTGTGGGCGCTCATGTTTCCAAATGGTCCTATTTCCTCTTGTGACTTTATCCTCAAGTTTGTTTTTTAAAAGTTGTGGCTGGTAGCATATGACTGATGTCCAATTTCCTGAGCAATATGAAGGAAAATGAGACATGCTGTAAACTGCCAATCGGTCCAGGCTGGCCTGGGCCCACAGCACCCGTGCTCATTGGTAGCTCTCAAGCTCTCAAGCAGCTTTTACTGGTCATCTTCTGAGTCCAGATGCTTGTCGGGCATTTACTAAAGTATATGGCATAAACTGTGTCCCCCAGACCATGCTTGGCACTGCTTTCAATACCATGGTAGGCTTTTTTCAGTAGCAATAGTTAGAATACAGTTTAGGAATTCAGTCAGTAAGAAGCAAATGGGGGTTGCCCGGATGAAGTTCTGGGGCAATTCCATCAGGCAACTGAAACAGGTTGTAGATGGGCGTCTTTGTGTAGGCAGTAATGGGGCAGCCATATGGTTGTCATCAGACTTTCAAAAAGAGGCCATCAGTCTGCGTTCCACCTGAGAAGGGCCTCCTGTGGGTTCCAGGGCCAAGCATAGGGGTCTCAGAGGGACCCAGGTTCTGAGGGAGGCTTGGGAGAAAAAGGCAGAATCCCAGCCTTAGGAAAATGTCAAGGCAGAATGTGGAGGAAGGAACAAGATGGAATCTCAGGTATTAGTCAGAATCCAAGGTAGTATCTATGACAGGAATAATCTGGAAACCTCATGGCTGGAAATGGAGCAGGAGTTCAGAACAGAACTCAGAGCCCGATTGATCAGATACTGACCTTCACTCGGAGTGAGGGCAGAATTGGGCCCAGCACCTGGAGAGGGCTGAGCTGCAGAGGATCTGTGGCTTCAGCCGAGGGTTGAGTCTGAACTCAGAAGAAGGTGTCAAGTGGAAGACTAAAGGCCACCCATGCCAAAGTCCTCATGGCTCCTAGCATCATTCCCCCCAACCCCCAACTTCACCCCTTTTTTGCAGGCTATTTGTGTCTCCTGAAATTCCCAAGCCCAAACTGCTGAGCTGCTCATCCTTCAGGATCCAATTCAAAAAGCATCTTCTCTGTGAAATGCTTCCTGGCTCCTGACACCAATATTGCTTGTCTTGTCCTGGTTTTCTTTGCATGTCTTTCTCCCTAACTAGCCTTCAAGCTTCTTGCCAACTAAGCCTTGGCATCTCCTGAGCACAGCATAGTACTGGTTTAGCAGAAGATCACAAATAAATATTTGATGCTCAATAAATGAACAGTTCAGTGCACCGAATGGCGTGAACCAGTGTTTATTAAATGAAAATCTATCAGTCACTAAACAGGCAAATGCACAAAGTGATTGTTAACAAGTCTCTACATTGACAAAGAACCCAAAAGAATAGCTATAGCTAACATTTAGGGACGATTGACCGCCCTGGGCTTCTAGACTCAGTCATATCATTTTGTTTCATCTTCACAACAACCCAGGTTGTAAGTGCTATTTATATCACGCATTTACAGAGGAGAAAACAGAGACACTAGGCGAGCATCTTTGTGACCTCAATCTGATCTGGCATCTGCAGATTCACTCAGCAATAGGCTTCCTCACTTCTTGGGCCCTTCATTCACCAGCAGGGAGTGGCAGCTATTGGACATGGTGAAAGTGTCCTCCAGGTCTGCTAGTCTCTTGCCTCCCTTCTTCTCTTTGGTGTCTTGAACAAACACAGACATTGCCATTGCCTGGTCCCATGCGATGTCTGCCCCTTCCTCTCCCAAAGGGTGACACTATACTGCAACAGGCCAGAGCCCCCTAATTCTCCTTCGAGTTCTTTACCTTGCTAGCCTGAAGGTGTAGGATGCAGCAAAAAATGAAGTAATATGATAAGAAATTTTCATATTCATCTGATATTTGCATATCTACCTCATCCCAGGACCGCACAAAGTACTTACATATATTATTCTCTTCAGTTGTTACCCCACCATGACGTAGGTACCGTCATCCCCCAACATATATGTGAGGCACCAGAGTTTCTCAGGGACTTAGCAACTTGCCTAATACCCTATTTAATGGAACTCAACAGATAACTACCCAGCATCTCCTCTTGAAGATGCCCATCCCCCTCCTATAGTATCTTGTCACCAACTCCCCTTAGTGTCAAGGACACAGCTGTAACCACCATCTCTGGCTCTTGGTCAGGGTCTCCTTTAGAAGCATGACTTTGGTGGCAGCTTTCTGTCTGCTTACTAGAAAAAAAGTCATAACGATCCCATTCACTGGTGTGAAATTAGAGACAGAAGCCATCTATGATGGCAGGTAAGATGAACAGTGTCTCCAGGTGGAAAATCCAGAATCCTTCTCCTGACATCTGCCATTCACCCTTCCTCTTCTTAGTGGACATACAGTCATTTTGTTGACCCGTTGCTGATGGGTGATGACAGCCTCTTACGAAATGAAGCTCCAGTGGTGCAGTACAGAGTCCACGCCCGCCCTATTTGCTTTGTGAAATTCCAGACTGTTTAATCTGCTCTACCTCATCCTAAAAACTCCAGATTCCACTTTTCTTAATGACTTTCCCCTCTTTAAATGCCTACACAGTTATCTTGGAAGGGGAAAAAGAATAGATGAATCATATGCAGGAAACGGAGTTGGGGGGGAGTGAAGACATGTGGTTGGAATGGCAGATGGCTGAGTGTGTGGGCACAGAGCTGTCTCTGTTGGTCCTTCCACCACTCTCCGAAAACAAGTCCTTTGGAGTGTGCACTCATTCTGGGGAGGCAGGGGGCGCCCACTTTCATGCTAACATGTAAGTCCATATCCGCTTGGATTCATCTCAGACATCCAGACTCTGGGGAAACGGGAGAACTCAGGCTAGGCTTAGATTATAGAATTGATCTTCTCCTTGAAGTCTGGACATGAAATCTTCTAAAGATAAGGTGATAAAACTCCTGTCATTAGTGGCAACAGAATTTCTCATACTGTTTTCTTGTCCCTGCAGGGTATGAAGCAAGTTCATGATATTCTTCTGATGCCACAGTGCGATCTACCTGACCTCAGAAGGGACTGGCAAATGCCTAGAGAAAAACTAGAGAAGGGAGAGACTACACTCCAAGATAAATATGCTGAAAACTAGGCATGAAAAACAAATTGTTCTTGGTGGGGCTTTCGTTGGTGGGGTCATGGGAAGGACATAGATTTGCCATGGTTTTTAGAGTTGAAACCGGGACCAATTAATTGGAGCACCTCTAGGGTTGAGAGTAGGAGGGTGGGTGTCCAGGATGGTGCCAAATGGGATGGGGGGGGGGTGTTCAACATTGCTAAACTGGGACAATCCTGGTCAAACCTGGTATGGTAACTCTGGGGGCTGAAATGGGGACAGAATTTCAAAACCAGCAGGACAAGGGTGACAATCTTTCTACACCAGGACAATTCCAGTCAAACCAGGACTGTAGTGACCTAGGCACAATATACTACCATCTCTGGGACAAGTGCCCATAAGTTGCTCTCCTAAGTCAGCTTTTTTCCTATATGTATGCAGTTGACCAAACGTGGTCATTTCACCTAGATCACGAAGTTTCTGAAATGATTCTAGAAGAATCCAAGAGAACACACTTTGAAAAACTATGACTTTTTCAGAAGTCATTTACACTTCCTACATAAATTGCCAAATGCCATCTGAATGTATGTGCTAGAATAAGTAATTGTTGTTATATTATTTTTAGATGTATGAAACTCATTTCACCAACAGACTCTCTCTCATTGATTTCTTTTTCCTACTTCACTACCATCATCAGAACCCCTCCCTAGGCCCATGCTGCAGGACCCTGTTGTAACACATGAATACACAGAAAGATAAGAGCTTGCCATTTTTTTCTCTTGTGTAATAGTTTTGGTCAAACATGCATCTAGAAGTTGAGATACATTCTTAGCACAAACTATTATAGACCACTTGGACACAAAGCAGTGTGGTTAAAGAACATTTTTTTATTAATGAACATGCCTTTAAAAAGCAACTTTAATAATAAAAGTCACCCAATTAAGAATGAGTAAACTCGGTCCAGAATTCAGTCTGAATAATCACAAAAAATGTCAGCAATCATAAACTTTGTTAATAGAATATCCAGACTCATACATATTATGGTTTGAAAACTCCTTTATCTGAACGTTATTTCTATTAACAACTATTTCTTAGATGTTAAAAAGCTTTAAAATTCATCAAGATTTTAAAACATGACAGTATAGACTAATTTTTGGCCCTCTCAAGATTCCCTAGTCCTACCTGATCCCTAAACCTTGGCTTCTTCCTGATTGGACAGTTGTGGGTGCGTGCGTGCTAGCGGTGAGACCACGTCTTCTTCTGCAGCAGGCACCTCAGTGTCTCTAGGTCCCATGTGTCTTCTGATGGCTGCTCTTCTCCTAAGTCTTCCAGCAGCTTAGTAAGATGCAGACTTTCCCGAATGGCTCCCTGAAGTGGCTGAATAACAACCCAGAAATGCAAGGACATTGAACTCTGAATCAAGGAACTAGAGGACAAGAACAATTGTCTTCCTTTCTCCGCTCCTCCCCACCCCCATGGATTTCGATGAGACTTTTAGGGCAAACAACCAGCTCACATATCCTTGTGAAGTTAAGACTGTCTTTAACATCTGCTTATCTGTATTCCTTCCTTCCCTGTCTCACCTCTCTTCTCCATCACCTCTGCAGTTCTGGGAGTACCCCTTCCAGCAGAGACTTAGTAATCTTTGCCTCAGGTTTAATTATCTAGGGAATTTGGTTAAGACCATGATTTCTTAAAAATCACATTATATATTCAATCTGGGTTCCTACCTACAGTCTATTTTCTTCTTAATGAGAAGGATGAGTGGAGACCTAGAATTCGCATTAGGTTAACTAGCGCTGCCCTTGTCCCTGGGTTAATAATGTTTCCTAAATCTCATCTAACTTTCCTATAAGTGAATTTTTATGTCAAAACAATGTGATTAGATACTAGCGGCTCATTATTCAGATCGTTGGCTCCTCTTCATCTTCGTGTGGTGAGCCAGAAAAAGAGTAGCTTTTCCTATTCACAGCTTGGTCTTTACAAGCCCATTTCCCCATTTCCAGCTTACTACCTTTGATGCTCTTCTCTGCCTTCTTTTGTTCTTATCTCCTATCTTACTTTCAGCTGGTTCTGATACTGTACTTTCGTTAAAGCCAGTTCAAGCTCATATTCAACCTCCTCTCAAATCAGGATATTCTGTTTTGTGTAAAATATCTATCTTTTAATCTGTAGCTAAAGAATATCAGCTGCTAAGAACAATGTGCTATTTGGGAATCGTAAACAAGACATGTTAAACCACATCCAGACTGAGAAGGAGAAATAAGGGACTCCTCTGTTTAATGGTCACCTGACATTTCTTATGGATGCCTGTGGAGCTGGTGAGGCTAAAGGTTTAGTGGTGTCACTCTCTCCTTTGAACTCATGGAAGGCAGGGACTGTGACTATAAGAAGAGTATATTAAAGCTGTTATTTTAATGAGTTAAAATTCCTCAGAAGGTTTGTATTGGTAATAATGACCAAGACTGAGCTTAATACAGTCAGCTCTTCTGGGATTAAAACAAAGCCAAACAAACAAGGCTCTTTGACCTTGAGCGAGTATAAGGAGAGAGAGCAATTTTCTTTATAATCTGAGAGTGAGAATGAGTTGAGAAGGAAAAGTCGGACATCAATGAGTTATGTGCCAAGTGTGCTTTAGGATTATTAAGTAGCGCTACATTTTTTTTTCTACTTGAAAAGAATGATTAATAGTATTCAAGTTAGTGGCAACAGTGAACTTAATATTATGATTAAAAAAAGGTGTAAAAAATAAAGTAATATTTTAATTTTACTTGTTTAACAATCCAAAAAATGGGCAAAGGATATAAATGTTCACAAGAAAGAAGTTGACTCTTTTAAACATACCAAAATGTGCTCAATTTCTTAATAAGAGACACGAAAATTAAAGTTACCATTATAGATCACTATTCATGTATCACATTGGCAGGAGGTTTGAGAGAACTGTATCAGCTAAGGTGTGAAGAAATTGTTTATCGGTGAGAAAGCCAACTAGCATAATCTCTGAAGGTAGAATATTGGGTGGTAGCTATCAAAATTTTTAATTCATGTACTCTGAGAAGCAATTCTAATTCAAGAATTTATCCTGAAAATATACTCACATAAAAGTTGATGAATATGTAAAAGCATATTCACCAGTCATTGCTCAAAAGAGCAAAAAGATTATGAGCAACCTCAATCACCATCAATAGGAAGATGGGGCAAATAATTTATGCTAAGCCCACACAATGGAATATTATGTGACCGTTAAAAAGGATGAAGAAGCTTCATGTTTTTATGTTTTCTGATATGTCCATCTCTAAAATGCATCCAGTGAAACATCAAATTGTGCTGCTGTAGGTTTAGTCTGCTCCAACTGTGCGATAATATCATCAATATACTAAACAAATATGCTTCTGGGTGCATAGACTCTCTTTGGGAGGGTACATAAAAATTTGTTAACAGTGGTTGCCTCTAGGCTAGGAGACTAGGAGAAACTTTTACTCTATTCTTTTAATTTCCTTTTGAATTTTATTCTTTGCACAAGAATCACCTATCCAAATATAACTCAATAATGTTTTATTTTTAAGAGAAAAAGAACTGTATAATATGTGTAGACATTGAAGGGGCTTTCATTTAATTCATGGGAAAAACTATATAAAGCCTATAGTTCCAAGTCATCTGGCAACAGTATACTTATTATTTTAATACTTTTAGCCCCTGTAGACTTTATTTTTTATAGTAGCTTTAGGTTTGCAGCAAGTCCAGAGCAGACAGTACACAGATTTCCATGTATCCACTGCCCCTACATATACATAATCTCCCCCATTATCAACATCTAGGGCTAAATGCTCCATTTGTTATAATCAATGTACCTACCTTGATACATCATTATCACCCCCATATTTTATAACTTTCATACTTGCTGTATGTTCTATGGATTTCAACAAATGTGTAATGGGATATGTATCCACCATATATAATAGAATCATACAGAATAGTTTCATTGCCCTAAAAATCCTCTGGGCTCTGTTTATTCTGTCCTCCTTGCCCACGATCCCTCATGGTCTTACTGTCTCCATAGTTTTACCTTTTCAAAAGTATCATACAGCAACAATCATGCAGTAGGTAGCCCTTTCAACTTAACTTCATTAACTTAGCCCTATGAATTTAAGTTCCCTTGTCTTTCCATGGCTTGATAACTCATATCTTTATAGGGTTGTGTAATATTCCACTGCCTGAAGGTACCCCACCGTTTGTTTATCCATTCACCTACTGAAGGGCATTGCAGTTGCTTCCAAATTTGAGCATTATAAATACAGATGCATAAACACCCATGTGCAGGCTGTGTGTGTGTGTGTGTGTGTGTGTGTGTGTGTGTGTATACATTTTCAACACCTTTGGGTAGATACCAAGGAGCACAATTCCTACGATCTGATAAAAATAAGTTTAATTTTCTAAGAAGTAACTAGGCCGCCTCCCAAAGTAGCTGTACCATTTTGCAGGCTCGCCAACAATGAAATGTCTTGCTTCACAGACCTGTATTTAGTATTGTCAGTGTTCTGGACTTTGATCATTCTAGATAGCCAAATGGTCATTGCTACTTCATTGTTATTTTAACTTGATGTTCTTTGATGGCATAGGATATGAACCATCTTTTCATGTGCTTATATGCCACCTGTGGATCTTCTCTGGTGACGTGTCCATGAAGATCTTAGGTCCTTTTTAAAATTAATTAATGCATGTATTTATCTAGAGGAAGGAAGCAGGCAAGCAGTCAAGCAGTCAGGAAGAGAGAACTCTCCGTCCACTTAGTTGTTCATGTTGGTGGTTCCCTTTCTAGACCCAAGCGGTGAACCAGGGTCCTTGGGCTTTTACATCCAGAATTGACACCTTCACGACTAGGGTACGCCTGGCCTAGTTTTTAATCAGGCTGTTCATTTCTTATAGCTGAGTTTCAAAGGTTCTTCATGTATGTAAGGTAACAGTACTTTGTCAGATATATTTTTTGCAAATACTTTCTCCCAGTCTGTGGCATGCATATATTTTTTAAAAGAAGTGAATATCTCTTTTAAAGATTGAATCGAAAATTAGAATCCTCAAAAGGTCACATTACTTTATTTATAAATGGATAAGTCTTTACTAATTTCTTTTTCTAATGAATTCTTTGTGGTTAGCAGAACCATTTCTAGTCGTTTTTCTTGAGCTTTTGTAGGAAAAGAACCTAACAAGTAATCAACATGCACATGCAAATAGACTGCAATGTTATGATGCTTAAAATACCCCTGAAAGGAAAATTCATTTGTGTAAGGATTAAAAAGGTTTATTATTCTGTAATTTGTAATCTCCCAATTGTTTTGTGATGAATTTCCTAAGTAAAGTTTCCAAGAAATGCATATTAAGAAAGAACAAATGAATCAGAATAAGTTACTGTACCAGAGCAAATATTTCTAGTTGACAGATCTAATCATTTATTTCTTACATAAGGTTCTTAGAAAATAGGTATCTCAGAAATGATCTTATGTGTTTCTGAGATATCTTCTTATCCAGCCACTCTATAGCCACTGAGCTTCCATATTTACAATGAAATACTGTGAAGTTCTTCATTGTACGTTCAAACCTCTCTAGGATGAAAGGGCATCACTGCCCATGGTACACATCCATCCTTTGTCTTTTTATTCTTCAAGTTCCCTTCACCAACTCACTGACATATCAAGCATGGATTGATTTTTTTTTTTTTTTAAGGTGAAAGACGGCAGGCAGGTATGAAGGCAGGCAGGCAAGCAGGTAGGAAGGAAGAGAAGAAGCATTTTATTTAGCTGTTCATTTTTCAGTTGTTTCCCCTGGATACTGGGTCAAAAACCTGGATCCTTGGGCTGTATGTGGACTGTGCCCTAGGCACAACTTAACCCCTGAGTCACCAGTGTGCCAATCCCTTAGATTTTTGTGTGTACTGGAAAACAATGGGGAGCCAGGTCTGTCTTTACAACATCTAATTTTTGTAACCAATCATGTGGCAATGGCATTTTTGTCCTAAAGGTGACAGACCCTTGTAGTTGAAGTGCCACTCCATTTGGAACTTCTCCAGAAGCTTCCTTCCACAGAGCACTCCTGATGCTTTTACTCAACTTCCAACTTTTCTGTAGGTTTGACATTTTTATAATAAAAAGCTAGAGGCTAAGTGCAATTTCCTTCCCTGGAGAAAACTGACACCACTGGCATTTTGAATTACATTTCCCCCTTTCCTGGCTACCTTATAAGCATCTCTCCGTATTTCCCTGTGTGAGGTAAGATAAAACACTTTGTCATCTTCTATTAATAGGGAGGGATTCTGAGTCACAGAGGCCTCAGTGATTTTTCTACCCCCAGAAACAAGCAGGACGATGAGCACATTTTAGGGACCGGGTTGATTGTGGGATAGCATCATTTTCCTGGGTGGTTTCAATGGCTTCTAATCGGTTTTCCTGCCTCCAGTTTCTCTTGCCCCTCTAGTCTGCTCACCTCTGTTACCAGAACCATATTCTGAAATCTGGTCATACTCCTGTATAGATATCTGTGATGATCTCTCATTGCCTAAAGAAAAATACCAAACTTCTCAGTGTGACATTTAAGCCCATTTCCATTGGCTTTAAACCACTTTCCTATGATCTTTATTCCACTGCATCCTCCATACTACTCAACTCTCACTATACTACCAACTGTCATGCCTGCTGGTAACCCCAAATCTTTGCTCCTGTTGTCTCTCCAGACTAGAGTGCCTTTCCTTATCTCTCCCTCTTTGATGGGGGAATGAGGGAGGGGGAATCCACCTATCCCCAGGGAGCTAACTCAGCTATTGTTTTCTCTGGGACATTTCTCAATGCCTGAGGTCTAAGGACCATTTCTTGCTCTTGTTCCCATAGTGCTTCCTTTCTAGGGCAACTGCTAGACTCATTTTAGCTTCTTCTAACATCATAGGCTTGTGTCTAACTCCCCAGTCAGACATCACTGGGGACTGACTCATACCAATTTCCATGAACCCAAGTGGTCATCTCTGTTCTAACACACAACATGTGCTCAATAAACAAGTGATGCTGTTATCAAAGGACACCTTTTAGGCAACCCCACAGGCAGATCTGGGTTTCAGCCTCCTGAAAACAAAAAAAACCCGAGAACACGAGCCAATTCAAGAGTTGAGCTTACAAGGACAAGTAGATTATTCTGTTTGATATTGCATTTTTCTGTTATGAAGTTCTGACCTTTGTAGCTAAGTGAAATAGGTGACTTTCAGGAAAGTGTTTATAATTGTGGGCCTGAGCTGATGGCTGAGCAAGCTGGCTGGCTGGGCTATCGTACAGAACTTCTCAATGTATGTTCCATCTGGACAGGCCAACTCTTAGCAGCAGGACTGAAACACAGTTGCCTGGATTCCTCACTACACCTTCAGAATCATTTTCTGAGCGGGAGGCCAGGGTGTGGACTGGGAACAAGTACCTCCAAGTGTTTTTAAACATTTAATTTTGAGACCCACTGGTTCTGGCTAAAACCTCTCCTGAGGCAAGGTGACTAATGAGTATTGCAAATCTAGCTTCTAAGTCTGTGGTTCTCAGCTAGGCTGCATATTAAGAGTTCCCTGAGGAATTCTGAGACCCAGCAATGCCTGGAACATACCTTCGATCAATTAAATCGGAGTTCTGGAGATGGGACTTGGACATCTAGATATTTTAGTTTTGCTTCTGTGCCAATTTAGTAGAAAAATGTCAGATACTTCTGGTGAAAGTCATAGGCCTCTAATGGTTAGAGGCCTCAGATTTAGGTCACCACATTATACCACACCTTACTCTCACTAGAAAAGTAAATCTCTTGGCATGCCCCTGTGGCTCAGAATACTACAGTAGTTATAATGAATTATTTAAAAGTAAATCACCATGAAGACAATATGGTAAAAGGGCAGAGGAATCCTGTTGTAAAAAGGCTTTCTCCCTAGGAAACTGGTTAGGTGACAGGAGAGGCAGGAAGACATGACCGAGCAAGGGTTTAGACTTTTGGGATTTGGGTTAAGAATCTGAAATTTCTGGTGATTCTGGAAAAACCTGGTGTGTTTATACGAAAGATGCACACTCACAAGTCATTGAATGGAAACAACCTTGGAACCCTGCATGTGCAAAAACTACTCTCGGATCATACTGCAGAACAGAAACCAGGCTCTACAGTGATCCGGTCACTTAAGGCTGAACTGACTTCCACAATGTGGCCTCCAGCATGGCACCGTTCACTCATAAAGGCACATGTCCTTCCAGCCACGCGAAAGTGGCTCTCAGATCCAGTTCTGATCCTCCTTCTCCCCACAACTGAAAAAACTCCTTTTGGGCAAGAAGTCAGAGGGAGGAAGGAAGTTCCCAGAGGATGCAGGCGGTCTTAAAAGCTTAAAGATCCAGCGTATAAATGGTGCTCCCATCAGCGACAGCAAAGGCAGATCACTGAGACAGCTCTGTGCTGACTTTGTCTCCCTTGCAGAACAGTCAACAAGAAGTGATGGAGAGGCTGTGACTTCCGCAGGCAAGTCCTAGATGGCTGGGAATCCCTCTGAAGTGAGCTGTGGTCCCTATGTCCTCAATTTATTCAGGGCTCTTGGCACATTGAGGAATGTGATTTCTGGAATGCTTCCATCAGTACCTAGAGTAGGGGTAAAACAACTGACTTTATTCTGTAAAATCACTTTTCAAAATCATATATAAATTGTTTCCTATTCCCGAGAACTGACACTGCAGTGTTTTTCTTTTTCAATTTTATTGAAGGAGTAGTGAATCGTAACATTATATAAGTTTAAGGTGTGTATGATCATAGATCAACATCTGTATATAATACATGGAGTTTACCCCAACAGTCCAATTCTGTCCATGGTATAATCAGCCCCATTTACCCAATTTGCAGCTCCTAGAGCTTTTCATTATATAATTTTTTTTCCAGAAAGGTCAATACGGATTTATGAGCTATGCGTATGTGTTAAAAAAAAAAAAAAAGGTAACTGTCAATGAATCATTTTTTCAGGACTGCTCTTACCTCTTTACAAACATAACTCATTTATTATAATAGCCCTGTGATATAATATTCCCATCTTTCCAATGAGGAAATGGAGGTATAGAAGGAGTCACAGGACTAGAAAGGTGAGCCAGGTTGCTCTGATTCCAGAACGCTGACCAAATGCTTCATAAATTATGCAGAATCTGCCACTTTATCACAGGTTGAATTCATAACAGGCTGCGTGAAGCCATGCTTCAGGGCCATTGCTGTTGAGTAGGGAGCACCGTGTACTCAAGAAACTTGAAAGGAACTGAGATGTGTTTGGATTCCTGTATAATTACCTGACATTTGAGCTCAGCCTTCCCTACTCTAAAATTATTGCAGAGGTTTACCTGCTCCACATTATCAAGGTAGCTAGATGTAACATATAACATCTCATGTAGAACAGCTTAGAAACATTGTTATTTTCATGATCTATCCAAATATAACTTTTGGAATTAATCCACCAGGTGGTCTGAAGCTGCAGTGTTTCAACTGAAGTTCGGAGGCCCATGGGGTTCCATCTATATGTTCTTGGAGGATCTGTGAGTGTTTAAATTTCAGAAACTGAGCTCAAGCTGTGGACACATAGCATCCTTTCTACTGACTGCTGAGGTAGAAGCAGGCTATTTAGAAAAAGAATTAGTTTTTACAGAACAGATATTTGAACTGCTCACACCTATGTGAATAAAGGTATACAAGATGAGGAACCATGGACCATGGTCCCTATAAAGAGGCACATATTCCATGTGTCCATACAGCATGGTTAGTGTCCAGGATGCTGAACATATGATGCTTCATGATATAGGCAGGGAAAATTCTGGAAAGATGAATACACGCAGTCCTTGCCCTCCCTGAGGCTAAGACTCATTTGCCCTTAAGGATCACTGCTGGGACTTTAGATACAGTACAAAGAGAAGAAAGATACCATTATTCCTTTTCTAAAAAACAGTAAATGATCATAGTTCTACTGCAGAAATGCCAACTTCCTCACAGTTTCATCTATCTATATTTATCAATGTTTTTTTGTCTGACCTTATGAAAATAAAGGGTAAGAGGGAGAATCACTGAATGTTTTCCCATTGGAAGGAAAGGGCCTAAGGCATCTGAAAGAAATCAACATTGTTATCTTTAAATGAATTTCCTTGCTACATACTGTCTAGCTTCAAAAGAATATTCTAGATAACGTCTCAGTGGGACCCTGAATGTAAATTATGTGCATTCCAGCAGGTAATGAGAAACAGAACACAAGAATGCTGACAAAGACTATATTTTTTAAAAAGCTGGGCCGGATTGGAGCCAAGGTCTGCATTTCACAATTGTTCATATTTTTCTTCAGGTTCTATCATTCTGGCAAGGGCAAACACGCCATCTTGTTTACAGGAAAGCTCCAGATACTCCCTAGATGTGACTGTGGATGTGATCCTGGCATCGCTGCAGCTCAGCTACCTGTTCGTCTAATTTTGCCCGCCTTTTCCTCCACCCCCGCATTGTTTGGGAAAATCATTAACCTGTGCTCAACAACACTGGTAAGCTCCTCACTGCATGGAGTTGCCACAGGAGAAATAATTTGATTGCAAAGCAAGGTCTGCGGTCATGGTATTTTAATTTGGGGCTCATATTTGAAAGTCCCTTCGGTTTTCTCTATGCCCAACTGTTAATGTGTATAACCTGTGTGTCCTATTGTCAGCCCAAGGCCTCCTGGGTTCTGTAGTTTCTGATGTTCAAACATACCTTGCTGTCTTTTGGAGGAACCTATCATGAGAGTGAGTTTTATGAACCCCAAATGACCTTTGTTTTAAGTCAAACTATTCCAAATGTGTTTCTCAAATGCAGTTACATTCTGTTCTGAGGTTTCTGTTCTGAATGCCACTAACTGTCATTTTGAAGGCCTCCCTGGGATCTCTAAAAAGGAATATTGAATATGCCACAAGACTACAATTTAAGTTTGACCTTCCAAAACACTCTAGTAGCTGAAAATCTGTTTAGCTGTTGTCATGATGTAATAAATGTTATTGTATGTATAAAGATTACTCCTAGAAGTTGAAGGCTCATGCTCATTTGGATCTGTAAATTGTCAGTGTCCTCAAAGGCAGGAAAATTCCTGCACAGGTAAGCTTCTCCCCAAACCAAGCAAACATTCATAACCAAAAGACTTTTAAGGAGCTTTCCAGGGGAAAATACCAGGAGGAATTCAAGCATGGGTGCTCGGTGTACACACACACACCCAGGATCAATGAACTCACTTCTGCACAATGGGAAGTTTAGGAGAATGGGTCAGAGATGACTATTTTGCGGTCTTGAAGCACAGCTCTCTACACATGAATGATGCCCACATGAACCGAGACTTCCTGAAATAAGGTAGCCACTGGTTTTTCCAGTCACTAAAACCCACCTGAGTTTTTCCCCTGGGAATATGGGTGACAGGGCCAGGATGATGAGAGTCATGACAGGATCCAATGCAAGAGGGAGTCGGCTTGAAATCAAGCCTGTGGGACACAGACGCAGTAGGAAAGCAAGGACAGCAGTGAGAATCAGAATGTAAGATGTACTCTAAGGAGGACAGATATGCATTTTTTCCAATGGTTGACTACTGAAGAAGTGCTTGCGGTAAAACCAAAACCCACCAGCTATCAAAGCAGCAGAGAAATAAGCCTAACATTTGATCTTTGACATCTGCACAGAGGGTACAGCAAAATGTATGCAGCTGGAAAAGTCTGGTGGTCAAAATTCAAAACGCAGACCTCATCTTTCAAATTTTAATAGGGAACAGCAGAGCGGTGAGTATGATCTCCACAACACCCTATGTAGTAATCCTTAAGGGTCTGGCCTCAAATCCTGACCTCACTGCTACTGTGTGATCTCAGGCAAATTCCTTAATCTTTGTAAATGGGGGTAACTTACGTGGGTTTTTGAAGAATGAAAGGATGGATAAACAGAGACATCAAGACCATACCTACCAAGTCATCAGTGCCCAATACATACATACATACATACATACACACACACACACACATTTTTAAAGGAAAGGAGCAGGCAAATAGGTAAGAAGAGACAGGAGGAAGAAGCATTTCAATTATTTTTACTTAGCTGTGCATTCTGATTTTTCTCCCCAGCCCAGAGCAGACCCAGGTCCCTGGGATATGTGTGGACGGTGCTAGGCAGGAGGCAGCTGACCAAAACACTACTCCACCAGGGTACAACCTAATACATATTTCTATTATACCACTTTGGTGTGGGTGGAGAACAAGATAGATGTTTAAAAGGGGACTAGAGGGGAGACGTTAACAAAGACAGCTGGGTACATTTTGCTAACACTTTTAAAAGGATTTTGACCTGGGTCTGTGATAGTGGAATTGGGCTGTAGTAAACTCTTTAAGGTAGCTCCTTGGAGGACACTGCTGTAGAGGAGCGAGGTCCAGGAGGGTTGTTAGTCAGGCCTCAAGGGGCCATCTTTTGGATGGAAAGAGATGTCCTAAAGGACTCAAGCCATTTGCAGGTTGCAAATTTCCGAAGGTTAAAAACAGTATCAAAGGTAATAGCACACCAGCACCATAGCCCAGCACTTCATTTTATCTATTTAATCATCACAGTGACCTTAGGAGTCAGATTTTTTTTTTTTTCACTATGACGACGTGTAAGTTGGTGGCTTAGGACAGATGCTTTCACCGAAGTCGCACGTTTAGGAATAGATAGAGGCACAATCTAAACCCGGTCCTGTATGCCGGATGGAGCGGTTACATGCCATTTGAGAAATGTGCTGGGAAGGAATGACATTCCATTGTTACCGGGTTCAGAAGCGGGGTCAAATTAAGTATTTCCATCTTCAGATTTGCCACGTGTTCGATTATCCTCCCAAATCCATGTCCAGGTTCAGGTCTCTACACTTGAAACGTAGGTTAAGCAGAAACCGATTTCCCACCCTGCCTCTTTCATTGGAGGTCTCCGGACCGAAGATTTTGCTTTTCTCAGTTCCGGGGCTGGGTCCCCAGGTCCCACTGAACGTCTGGGAGTGGGGATGTAACAGGTGGGGGCGTCAACTCCTGCGCAGGCCTCCTCCAGCTGCAATCGGATGCTATCCAGTGAAATATGGGAAATTTGTTCCAACGGATGCCCAAAAAAGGCTTGGGGTGAGGAGCTCTGCGACCCCCCACCTCTGTCGAACGCGATCCTCCGAGGATTGCGGAAAGTAGGGTGCCCGCAGCAGAGTTCCAAAATTGGCAACCCGGGGCTCGTGGCAGCCTTTTTTTTTTTTTTTCCCTACATTCCCAAACCAGGGAAAAGGCTTATGACTAAAAAATGCAAATGAGAGCAGGGACGTCAGGAGCAGGCCTTAGGGTGTGGGGCGTCTAGTTAGGGAAGACCCCGCGACCTTAAGTGCCCTTCGCTACGTTCCCAGTGGGCGCAGAGCTCGGGGGATAGGGTTTCATTAAAGTTGCTGCAGCCGAACGGCTGCCAGGCTTCCGTCTGCCAGGCCCTGGCGGGACAATACGCAGTCTCTTCCGCTGCGAGGTTAGGGAGGGGAGCCCGGATTAGGGCCCGCGCCTTCCGGCCGCAGCCCCCCGCCCCCGCACCGCCGCGCCGGCAGCACAGGTGGTTTTCCGCTTGGGAGGGGCCGGCCGCGGCAGCTTTATGTAACAATAGAGCTCTGCTCACGGGGAACGCGCCTCCCCGACGCCGCAGCCCCCACCCGGCCACGCCTCCATCCGGCCCCGGCCGCCCGCCCAGCTCCGCCGCGCCCCCGCCGAGCGCAGCTCATTGATCTGACCTGCACCTTCCCAAATTACCTGCTGGCTCTACCCAGCCGCAGACTTTCTCAGGGACTCCCAGCACTTTTCCGACCTGGGGGTTCCCGGCGGACGGTCCTCCTCGCCCTTCAGAACCCACCCCAGGCCGCTACGCTGCTCTAAGTGCCACACCGCCCCGCAGGGGTCTGCCCGGGCGTCGGATGCCGCGAGCCAACTGAGTCCAGACGGGGGCGACCGGGCGCCCACTAGGAGCGCAACGCGCAGGCGCGGCCTGTACTCGGCGAGTGCTTAGTAACCGCCTGGAGAGGGGGCTGCATCCTGGTCAGGAATGGGGGTGGCCCCGCGCTGTGGGGGTGGTGGAAAGGAAGGAGGCGCCCCCTGACCTGCCTCCCGGTCTACAGTAACCAATCGCCGAGCCCGCCTGCTGAGCCCCCACAGCTCGCTGGAGGACTTACCCACACCTCGTGCATGGGGGGAGCTACTGGCGCAGCTCCCCGCGCCCTAGTGCGCTCGCCCAGGCAACCCTGCCCAAACGGCTGCCGGCTCGGAAGCCGAGCTCGCAGCTCAGAAATGATTAACAAGCGTGACCCCCCTAGCGCGAGGTGGGTGATGAGGGGGGGGGGTGGGGGGGTGCGAGGGGTAGGGTAGGGAATAATTTGGATCCCTGGAATAATGAAAAAACATCTGACTGCCCAACGAGTTTTTCTGCAGTCTCCACTGTTTAAAAAAAATTAAGACGCTATTTGTTTTTAAAAGGTTTCTTCCTGTTCACTGAACAGCCAGACATTTATTTGCTTTCTTTAAAATGTTTCGACAAAATCCTGGTTTGTTTCGAAAGATGTTGGATTAGCAAAAATTTAACACCTCATCGGTCACTAAAGCCCAGGCAGTTCACCAGCCCCAACACAGCCTCAGCTAAAAGAACATCAGAGCAAACAGAGCTGGGCTTTTTGAACTGGCAAATACCACACACCGCCTAAAGGGGTTGGGGCGATGGGGGGCGGGGGGGGTGGAGCCGTGAAAGCGAACTCCAGTCCAAATGAGTTTAAGGATAATAAAACGGGGGAAAAGTCAGCACAAGTTTTCCTAAAGCTCGCTTGCGAGCACAGGCGTCGAGAACAAGGGCTTTTGTCCTTGCTAATTGCACCATTTGTACGCAAAAGTTCCGATTCGAAGTGTGAACTCTCAACAGAAGGAAACATGAGACAACTGAAGTGCCCTGGTTTATGTGCCCTGCTCCTCCTCCTCCACCGCCTCCTCTTCTTTCTCCTTCCTCCCGCCGAGCCCGCTGTTGCAGCTTGTTTGCACTGGGGCTTATCCGGAGCGGAAATTCCTTTCCGTTTTTGTGAATGACAAACTCATTAACAATTCATCAACACAACCTGTTCCAGCCGGCCCGTCCCCACGGCAACAGCCCCTTCCGCAGCGCGCTCATTGGCTGGCCTGGAGAATGTATCCATTGAGACGCTCGCAGTTTGTATCCATTGAGGAGCTGCCTCGCGCTGTGGGTGTGCGAGGGCTGAGTCCAAGAGAAAGTGAGCAAATCGAAGCCTGACTACTCCGAGGAGAAAGACGCCCGGGTGGATTTGAGGTGCAGCCTCGGAGGGAGGGATTAGGAGCCGCTGGACTTTTTTTTTTCCTCCCCTCTCACTACCGCAGAGTCCGTATTAATTGGATTTCATTCACTGGGGAGGAACAAAACTGTCTGGGGAGCTACATTCAGAGAGATTCATTGACATCAAGAGCGAGCTGCTGCAGCCGGGTGCAGAAGGAACCGCCGACTTGACTCTGTCTCGTCTTCCCCAAACGCTGACCCAGGTTTGGGAAGGGCGAGGTGGAATTAAACCCGGCTCCGAGAGCAGAGGCTAAGCGCGGCGCGCTCAGTCTATGCCTGCCCAGAGGGGCGTCTGGTAGGCAACGCGCCCTCTCCCGCAGGTCGACCCCCATGATAGATACGCTCAGACCCGTACCCTTCGCGTCGGAAATGGCGATCAGCAAGACCGTGGCATGGCTCAACGAGCAACTGGAGCTGGGCAATGAAAGGCTGCTGCTGATGGACTGCCGGCCGCAGGAACTGTACGAGTCGTCCCACATCGAGTCTGCCATCAATGTAGCCATACCCGGCATCATGTTGCGGCGCCTGCAGAAAGGCAACTTGCCTGTGCGCGCGCTCTTCACGCGCGGCGAGGACCGGGACCGCTTCACCCGGCGCTGCGGCACCGACACAGTGGTGCTCTACGATGAGAGTAGCAGTGATTGGAACGAAAATACCGGCGGCGAGTCGGTGCTGGGACTGCTGCTCAAGAAACTCAAGGACGAGGGTTGCCGGGCGTTCTATCTGGAAGGTACGCGCGGGGGGGAACCCTGCGCGCGGAACAGGGCTCCAGGCTGCAGGGGTGGGAGCGCGCGATCGGGAAGTGCCTCAACTGTGTTTAGCTGGTGCTTCTAAGCCGCGCTGCCCTGCGGAGGTAGTTCTGAGTTGCAAACCGCGCAAATCCAGGACCCGCAAGTCCTGCGCGTGCAGAATCCACTCGCTTCCGGCCGCAGGCTTGAGCCGTTTCTTTCTAACGAGTTTTCCTTCATCCTACCTAGAATATCCAACACTTTCCCTTGCTTTCTGTCGTTCGATTTTGAACTAAGATTTGCAGGATGGGAGAGATCTCTGGAGCTGCAGATTGACACCATTTTGTGTATTACCGTATTCAAAAGAATAAGGGTTACCACGGGGAGGTGGGCCTCTTTTTCATCTCACTCCCAAAAGTGCATGTTTAAATGTCTTTCCTCATACATTAGGCTCTTTCTGTAGGGGAGGTGGGGGCACATTCGTAGGGTGATGTGGGGTTTCCTGTGTGTCCGGCTGCGGTTCTCACAAGCAGTGAAAACTACTATAGGGTCTAAGGTTACACGATTGCTTTTCTCATCCTGGCAGGTGGCTTCAGTAAGTTCCAAGCCGAGTTCGCCCTGCATTGTGAGACCAGCCTAGACGGTCCGTGTAGCAGCAACTCGCCATCGTTGCCAGTGCTGGGGCTCGGGGGCCTGCGGATCAGCTCCGACTCCTCCTCGGATATTGAATCTGACCTTGACCGAGACCCCAATAGTGCAACGGACTCCGATGGCAGCCCGCTGTCCAACAGCCAGCCCTCTTTCCCCGTGGAGATCTTGCCCTTTCTCTATTTGGGCTGTGCCAAGGACTCCACCAACCTGGACGTGTTGGAGGAATTTGGCATCAAGTACATCTTGAACGTCACCCCCAATTTGCCGAATCTCTTTGAGAACGCAGGAGAGTTCAAATATAAGCAGATCCCCATCTCGGATCACTGGAGCCAAAACCTGTCCCAGTTTTTCCCTGAGGCTATTTCTTTCATAGGTGAGACTAATAAATCGTCTCTCTGACTTTGAAATGCAAAATTCCTAACCATTTGTAGAACTTAAGCTGTTAATTGTTCTTTTGCTGGCTGCTAATTTGTCAGACTGCAGGTCTCTAATATTATCTGGAAACTCCTACTCTGGTTTATTTTCTTGCTAAAATGCCTTTTGACATGACTGCAGATTTCAGATATATTTGAAACGCTGTCTGTTGATTGAATGTTGGAGTTGAGTAATTTGAAAGGGAAACAGTTCATAAAACCAACAGTTTTCCTGCAATCTGTACCCCAGGCAGGGCTAAATATAAGTTTTCAAGGTAGACAAGAATTCTAGCATTGCTTCATAATTTTACAAGATGGGGAGTTATTTTAGGACATCAAGTTAGTTGTTGGAAAGTCCTGTGAATGCTCAATGGTGTGATCTAGTTGAGTGTTACGGTGATACGGGCTGACAGACTGAAAGGGTAACCTGAACCCAGCAGGAAGGGCTGTGGGCTGGAAGCCTGGCAGAAGCGAATCTCCAGGCATTGTAATGCATTTCCTATTACAAAGGAACTCATTTTCAGGCCATGTCGACATCCTGTTCCTCCTAATGGGCTGTCCCCTGTGACTTCCCTCTCTCTTTTAAAATGCCTGAATACCTCCATTGTTAGCTGCACAACAGTTGGAGAATAATTTAATAGACCCTTGCAGTCTGCTTGTCTGTATAAAAGGCATTCACGACCATATTGCAGGGTTTCTGGTATTCACATGCTGAGGCAAAGAATGCACACATTAAGGAGTTTTTTGTTGACAGAAACTTAATACAAAAGCTCCCTTTTCAGAAAATATCTGAAATATGTCATTGTGCCTAGTGGACATGTTTTATCCCAGCGATACATTTCTGCTGCCTGTCGAACTCCACTGCCACACATGATTATTTTTACTGTTTGTTTAATTCAGATTGTAGGCTGATCATATGCCAAGGGTGATTTCTGGCCTACTGACATCTTGCCTTTCTCTCTGTGTTTACAGATGAAGCTCGAGGCAAAAACTGTGGCGTCTTGGTGCACTGCTTGGCTGGCATCAGCCGCTCGGTCACTGTGACTGTGGCTTATCTTATGCAGAAGCTCAATCTGTCGATGAATGATGCTTATGACATTGTCAAGATGAAGAAATCCAATATCTCCCCTAACTTCAACTTCATGGGCCAGTTGCTGGACTTCGAGAGGACGCTGGGACTCAGCAGTCCCTGTGACAACCGGGTCCCAGCACAGCAGCTCTATTTCACCGCCCCCTCCAACCAGAATGCCTACCAGGTGGACTCTCTGCAATCCACGTGAAAGGCCCTGGACCCTCCTCACTGGGATGTGTCCGTTCCTTTAGCAGTTTCTCTTGGCAGCGTCAGTTGGGCTGCTTTCTTTGTATGTGGCCCCCTGTGTCAAAGTGACACTAGCTGTCTGTTTTAGGCAAGGTTACCAGGTGTGGAATTGGTTTTTACAAAGGGAGAGCTTTGTTCCATTCTCACTGGAAGGACCGGGCACGTTGTCTAGACACAGGTAGTAGGTTTGCTCCATACCCATGTGTATAGCCTACCCATACAGGGACTGGAATTTGCAGACTTCAGCTCTATAGGGTAGGACCAAATGGTAGAGTTAGCATGTCTTCTTTTGGGCCTTGTCTGACTGTTTTCATATGCCTCTGGAACTGACTGTATTGTCTTCAGTGAAGACTGATTCAATTTTGCATATAGAGGAGCCAAAGAGAGATTTCAGCTCTGTACTTGTAGTATCAGTTTGAAAAAAAAAAAAAAAGAAAAAAAAGAAAAAAAGAAAATATCTGATACTCCATTTGATTATTGTAAATATTTGATCTGAAATCACTTGACAAGTGTTTGTTTGAATTGTGTTCGTTTTTCCTTTGATGGGTTTAAAAGAAAACATCCAAAGGGAGAAAGAGCTGAATGCCACTTCTTAAAAGGAAAACAAAAAAAGAAACTTTTGCTCTTTTCTAATCCAAAGGATATCTTTGCAGCATGCACAGCTACCAATTCTGAATGACAGTTTCCTGGACACTTAACTGCTGAGACCTTGTTAGGGTGCAGTCTTCTATCTTCCTTGTGATTTTTTTTTTTTTTTCTTAATGTAGTTGACTATGCCTTACCTTTGTAAATATTTTGGCTTGTGTTGTCTGAAAGGAGGGGATATTTTAGAAAGACACCAAAATCATGGGCTTTTTTTTTTTTTAAACTTCAGCTGTGCTAAGCAGTGTATTACCTCTGTATAAATTCTTCAGGGAGTGTCACCTCAAATGCAATATTTTCGGTTGATTTCTTTCCTTTCTAAGAACAATTTGTATAAAACTGGAAGCGTATGTGTGAGCATGAGTACCCACTTGATAGGTGAAGTGCATCTGATTGTGAAGAAAGGAGAGAGAAGAAGTTGCTCCATTATGTTCATGGTGTAAAGTTTTGAGTTGAAATTTATTGTAAGAATGTAAAACCTTAAATTATTAATAAATAACTATTTTGGCTATCAAATGTGAATTTTTTTTAATCTTTAATTATACCTACATGTGAAGTGACAAATTGTGGAATTTATTTTTCAGTAGGGGGCTGATATTGACTTGTAAAGTACATGTAAGAACAGTAGGGCGAAGTTCTCATTTTTAAAACTATTCCAAGAATGTTTTTCAGGTGCAGTTCATGAAAATCTTTTGCTCCAAGTAAAGATGGTATCATAAACTGGCTGTATCATGTATATGGACAACATTTCCTATGAGTATAGTTTTTATTTATTTCAGAAAATTGAAAAATCCTTAAAAAGGAAGCCATAGAGTAGTACCCTTTTTGGATAGTCATGAATAGTCATACCAGCATAACAAGGTGACAGAGTTAACCTTTCCTTCCCATCATGATCTCAATAATACTTAGACATGCCATAGAGAAAAGACAGATCTATCCTTTTTCCAGTCTCTTGTTACTCTCTGACACTTCTACCTGAAAATTTTCTAGTGTTGTAATAATATGAATCAGGAATGGTGTTTCTCTTTTCCTTCTCATGCATGTGACAAAGCTTAGCAAAGCTTTCTTACAGAAGCTGGATGTGGCTTTAAAAATGCACATTGGTATATGAGATAAAACTCACTGGGTCTGTCCTAACGTGCTCTGTGCTTAACCGGTTTAGTATGTGGGTCAGAAACCCCCATTGAGCCTTAGGTTGAGGTCATTCTGCACAGTTTCTTGCAAGGTAAAGGCTTAATAGTCTAGCACATTCCGTGGGATAGCTCCATTCCTCATTTCCAGGGTAAAAGGACGTGAAATCAAAGTAAAGGACAGGTGTACCAATCACACACCTACATTTCAGGTCCTTTTCTGCATTGGGGAGGAAAGTGAACTCTTCTCCCACAAGGCACATGTAAGATGTCCACCGGATTGTTTGGTAATCTACACGTTAGGAGGTAAGTGGTCTGATTCTGAGGCAAACATATCAAGCTGTCCTGTGTGACTTAGCAATGAAGTATGCCAAAGAGGCAGACAGAAACTGCAGAAAACTACCAAGCCAGTCTCCCATGTGGGTGCCCCAAGACAGGCAGAGCTCGGAAAGGAGAAGTGGGTGGCAGTTCACCTTGGCTCCAGTAAATCCGGTTCTGAACGTTTCCGCTCCTGGCAATCCCTAAACTCCGCTTCAAAGTCGGGATTTGCAAACAGCGGTAGCAATTTCCTGTCCAGCTGCAGCTCAAGTAGCTGTGTGCCTTCCCCAGCCCCCTTTCTTTTCTCAGTTTTCTTTTCTCCTTTTTCTTGAATATGAGCTGTGGGTAATTTTAGTGCGTTTCCTCTTTGTGGATGGCAGTCTCCTCTCCCCCAGAATCTGCACGCCCCAAGTTCCTACTGCTCGGCTCCAGCCGACAGCTGGCCTCCTCTGCACTTCCTCTCCTCACTGTGGGTTGTTGTTTGTCAGTCCACTTCTGAAATTAATAATGTTTTCTGGCCAAGTGCCACCAGCCATTACCACAAAGGGGAAGTAACACATATGAATAGCAGGAAGCCACGCAGGGTCACAGTGTGAGCTGAACCTGTGCAGGGAGCATAATTGAGCTGGGTTCATTCAGCAAGTGTCTCACAAATGCTTGGGGGAGAGGGAGCTCCCGGCATTTAAGCAGCTCAAGCTGTGGAAAAAAAAAAGTTTCCAATAAACTGGTAGCAAATGGTCTTTGTCATCAGACTGAATGCAGGAGAAGGAGCAAGAAGAGTTTGGGGCCCCTATTAAGTTGCCATATTTGGACTTTCTCCCCCCTCCCTCTCTTGACATATTGTTTCCTAAGGCTGGTGGTCTGGGGGGGGGGGGGGGCGGACCCGCTTCCCTCTGTTGTCACAAAAGGACTCATGTGAAATGAGTTATTTTAAAAGTTCACACAGGCCAGCAGATTCAAAGAGCTAGTGTCTTTCTTTTCCTTCTGTGCAAGGTGGAAGAAGGCAACTGACAGCATGGCCCCCGCCTCACCCTGCACCTCCTCTTCTTCTGCCCTATCTCTGTTCCTTTGGTTCCTTTGTGCTTCCATGAGGCATGAAGGTGGTGGTTTTGGAGTTGGGCTCACTCCCTGAAGGGAGCCACACGGTTACTAGGGCAACCTCTGCCAGCAGCTGTGGCAACCCAGCCTCCAGCCTCACCTGCTGTCCCCATTAGTGGCTTCCTCAGGTCTCGCAGAATGCTTTCCAGCTCCTGGCCTTCTGCAGGGTCTGGGGAAGGGAGGTTATAGGCAAGTTTTGTCAGAGCTGCAGGAGACTTTGCCAGTGCCCTGGTTGATGGTATGAACTGATTTTAGGATTAAAATTAGACTAAGGAAGGATTAAAGGGTTATTTGGGGATAGAAATACAGCCCAGCCTTCAAAGGAGTGAAAAAGGAGACTGGACCTGAACTCTAACTCTCTAACTCGTGTGCTGTCACGAATGAATGGGACAGCCCTCGGCAGGCCACCCAACCTCACTCAGTCGCTGTTTCCTTGTCTGTAAAATGAGAATGTCTTTACCTTCCATTCTAGGTTTCTCTTATCATTCAGCCTTCTGGTCCTGAATTGATGCCACTTATTCAATGATAAAATGAGATGCAGAGCAGATAAAACAAACAGCACTTACTAAGGGTATTAGGTACTGTACCTCAATGCACATTGTCAGTTTTTTGTAACATTATTGAGGAATGTTGCCTCATGATACATGGGTTTAAGGTGTGTGTCGTTTTAAATCAGCATCTGTATAGACCACGTTAGGTTTACCACCAACAGTCCAATTTCAGGTACATTAACTCACTTAATCCTCCCAGCAGCTCTGTGAGAGGCATTCGATTGTTATCCTTATTTTTCACTAAGGAAACAAAGGCAGAGAGAGGCCCCCTACATGCCTTAATGCACCTAATGGGATGAGGGCTTTGAAGCTTTCATTCTTCTTGTTGTACACCGCTTATCAGCATTTGCTCCTTGTCATGAAGTGTCCTGATGTTGGCTAGGATGCGGTGACCCCGTTTTACAGATAGGAAGTGGAGGAAGCAGAGGTAAGTGACTTGCTATATCAAACCGAATATCAAGAGCCAAATCATGAGCGAGTCAGAGGGCTCCAGCTGATGTGTTGCCACAGAGAGGTTGAGTCTGCCTAGAAGCTTGTATTCTCCCTCTCCACAGAGACATTGCCCTGTCTTGGCCCATGAGTACATAAATTGCAAAACTGAGTTCGTTTCTTAATTAAGGAGCCCTGAAGTAGCTAACAACTGTCCAACTGACCCTGATGTCCATACTAGGATTGCATAAAAGAAGTAAGTCACTTTCTTTCTCAGAGAGAAAGAGAGAGACACATGGTTTGCCAAATAAGAGACGAATTAGCAAATAATGGAGCTGTGTTCATGTGGTGTCTGTCTATAAGTAAATATCCTTGAAAAGTCCTCTTAGAAAAAAATCACTCTTCAGACCTGAAACTGCTTCCAAAGGATTACTTTGGCTGTAAACTTAATATGCAGTTCCTCACACCATCATAATCACTTTCTGAAAGATCCTGCAGACTTTCAAATAACCTTATTCCTCCTGGGTTTGTACTACTCATTTAGAAGTTGGCCCTAAATCAGTCAATTCCGGTGGCGGACTCTTCAAACCTCTTTAAAATCTAAAATTGATTTGCTAAGAATATTTAAGGACATGGAACAAAGTTCAAACAATCACAAATATTTATCCAGGCCTTGCTGTATGTTGCACTGATTCTATGAAACAAGGTGAAAATAAAAGGCAACCAAAGATTTAACAAGCCCTCAAAGGTTATCTCATGCTTCTAAGGAAATCTCATGCCTCTAAGTGGAATCCTTTACTGTTTCTGCTAGTATGCCCATTCAAAGCAGAACCTCCCCACTCCCCCAAACTATTGCTTAAGTCCTTGCATGTCCCTATATGCTGCAAGCCCAGCTGACAAATTTGACCTTCTATTTTACTTCTTATAAAGGATGAATAGCTCACATTGTGCAATTTGAACCCCTCACCCAATTTCTTAATTTGTCATGAACACACCTTTAGAGAATGTGTGTATATCCATTGCTTTAGATAATGGGAAACTTTGGATTACCATACCTCAAAAAATAAACTCAAACCCAAGAAGAGAAAATAGAAATCATATAATATTTGCTAATGACATCTTAAAGATGCACCAAGCAAATCTGAAAAGAGCTAAGCTAGAATTCCCCCTTTCCTGTTTTTAGAGAAAATCTAAAGTATTTATTACCTTACACATTTTCTTTCTAGGTCTGGTTGAATTCCTATTGCAAATAAAAAGAAGGAAGAGGGGGAGGAACAGTAGGGGCTCTTTCTGGGCACATAGCTCCCAGGACAATCAGAGCAGAAATGTCCCTTTAGCTTATGTCTTGGTTATTATTACTACATAATAAACCACCCCCAAAATTAGAGGTTTCAACCACCAACAATCATTTATTTTGCTCATAAGTCTTCATGTGGGCAGGGATCAACAAGAAAGGTGGTTCTCTGTCTCGTGCCCTTTGATCTGGGAGTAGGGAGATCAACTCTGAGCTGAGCGGGAGGCTCCGTTTCCAAGATGACACACTCACAGGGTGGCACCTTAGTGCTGGCTTGGGAGCCATCAGCTGGTAGCTTGGCAAGGGATTAGGGCCAGGGGCTTTGGTTCTTCCTTATGTGGCCTAAATTTCCTCTTAGGTGTCTCAGTTCCATGGATCATACCCAGGCGAGAGAGCGAGGTGGAAACTGTACTGACTTAGGAGCCAGGCTTAGAAATCACTTCTGCTGTACACAAAGATATATCATAGGTCAAAGAGAGAAGACATAAAAATCCACCTTTTGAGAAAGAAGGAATAAGACCCTGGAAGAACATGTGGACTGGAAAATATCATTGCGGTCATTTTTGGAAAACACTGGATGCCACACTTGAAAGCAGGACTATAAGAAGTGATAGTGAGATCCATATTGTTCTCAGGGCCTATCTTGAAAATATTGTAGTCATTAACAACTGCTGCATTTTTTCTTTTCAACCAACTTTCCCTCTCTATCTCTAATGCTTTCAATAGTACAATACCATCCAAATAATCACCAAGATTGACCCAGGTAAAATAGTTGTTTATGGAAGACTATCCATGCTTTCATTTTGGCAGAAAAAATATTACGTTTGAAATAGATTCTTGAAAGTTATTGAGTGTAGGGGACAGTTTATTATTTTCATGCAAAATAGTATTCTATTGTACTTTATAGTATTCTATTGCAGTAGACCATTTGACAGTGACAGGCATTGGAGGTTTTTTGTTTTGTTTTTTTTTCCCAGTTTTAATTCTTATTAGCAATACTACTTAAGGACACCTTTTTATGTTTCCTGATACACATCCCCACATGGGGTGTTTGCTTCCTTGGGGTAGACAGAGACACGGAGGGGTGGAACAGGTATAGACTGGGTAGATTCCCAGCTCCAGATAATGACCATTTGTTTTTGAAGTGGCTGTACCAACCCCACCAACAACACTTGAGTTTTCATACTGCTCCATATTTTTGTCACCCTTAATATTTCAAACATTTTAGCTTTTGCTTCTCTGGTGGATGTGAAATCATTATTTATTATGATTTTAATTTCCATCATTCTGGTTCCTAAAGAAATGGGCTCTTCTCTTATGTCAATCAGCCATAGATTTTTATAGTCTGTGATATCCCTGTTCAACTCTCTTGCCAATTTTTCCACTGGGTTATTTCTGTTTCTTTTGTATTGATATAAGTAGTTATTCGATATTCTAAATACTATTCCTTTCTGAATTATATGCAGTGAAAATATCAGTGCGATGCTTTTCAAACTTTGCTGCTCTGATCTTTCTCAGAGAAGGGCCCGAGTGCATTTAGGGGTAGTTTGTACACTGCACAACTTTAAAAAGTATCCATCAGAAAACAATGACAAAAATGTCAGCATCCAACCTATATAACCTTATATGGAGGCCTTAAGGAGTCATATTTTTTTGAACCAAGGGACTTGTGGCTAAATATGTGTGAAAACCACTATTGAACCTATTTAGCAATTGTAGAACCAGAGTCAGAGAGGTTGACTTGAAAGCATAGCTACTTGTTAATTATCTAGACTTAAGTGGGGCTGGTCAAGAAATGTTTTGGGGTGCACAAAGTCTTGAGCCAAGTTTTGAGAAAGGGGTGATTTTTCAGAGACAGGTGAAAAGGAGCTGCATGTATTGGCAATGAAGTATGCCCAGATTTGGAAGTTGTGAAAGACAAGTTTTTCATAAGTCACGATGAGTATTTTTCAAGTTGTAGAACAGAGGGCAAAAACTCAGGATGCCAGGGATATGGGGAATGATATTTAAAGAGAATTTTTAGAGCATAGAATTAAATGTGGTTTTGGTTTGCCTTGTCTCACTTTCCAGTTACATCCGATCATAGAATCCTACTATACCAGGGTGGATTAGGTTCAGAACAAAACTAAAAATCATCGTAACTCACACCGGTTTAGTCTCTTCTGAAACAGTCAGGAGGTCGGAAGCCCACATCTGGTAGGGCAACTTCTTTGGGTCATTTGAGACTTAGGTTAATGTCTAAACTTTTATTCCACAGTCAAAGGATGGGGTTGCCATTGCTAGCCATTCATATTCACCTAAGAGTTAGGAGATAGGAGGAAGGAGGGAAGGAAAAAGACTGCATTTCCCTGCAGTCAGTTCTCTTAAACTTCTTGGAAATCCTATCCGAAACTTATACTCTGTATACTCAATGACCAGAATGAACCACATGGCCATAACTAGGGAGGCTGGAGGACACATACTTTTAGTTGGGGCCATGCTTCCCCTAATATAATTGAGGTTCTGTTACTTGGAAAGAAGGGGAATTAAATGTTAGTCACCCATTTTCTTTCCTGAGGCAAATCTCACTCCCACATAGGAATACGAACGAGGTCAGGCAGAGAAGAATACCTGTATTTTCCCAACTCTGATTGGCTCAGGGATGAGACACAAATTCAGGTCCAGTCAACCAGACTGCACTCTGGATTTTTCTATGGGAAGGATTTTTTCTTAGGGTTGCTAAATCCCAGATTCACTGAGTCAGAATCATTGGATATGAAGACTATGAAGCCGTTTTTATAATAATAAAAAAGAGCAGTGTGAAGGGGAATTTGCTAGATGTCTTTCATAACATGGACATCAAAAGGCCAAATGTTAGTTTAGCTGTAACTGTTCCATAAGCTATTACGAGCTCACTACTACAGACTTTCTTATCATTATGATTTTTTCTAGTTTATTACTCACTCAATAAATAAGCATTTGAAAACATAAATGGTCCTAAAAATATTTTCTTTTAATTTCACCAGGGCTTCTAGGTGTGTTTTTATAGACTCTAGTCCACCCACTCTCATATTTTGTATTCCTAGGTTGAAGTGTTTTAAAGTCTCCCTGGTTTACTTTCAAATTCTAATCATTTCAAGTGACCTTCTTTGGATATGTTCCAGTTTCATTATGAAATTTCATGGCTGGAACTCTAGCTAGTATTTCTGGAACGGAAGATTTCTGGTGTCACTGTGTGTATGTGTGTATGCGTGTCTGTGAGCTCTCACAGACTGTGCTTTCTATTTTGTTTTTTAACATCCTTCCTGGTGATGCTTGCTTTTGTGACTGCCACAATACTTTGGACCGACTTCTTCAGGCAACAGTCTTGAATGATGCCATCATCCTTTTCCTGGATCACGTCTGCACTTGGAGGCCTCAGTCTCCCGAGAACAAGGTGGGTTCTCATTTCCTGTAGCATTATGTGTGCCCACTGCCACTGAGTGCAAGCTCTGCAAGATCTCCCTGGGGTTTATTCTTGTCAGGTTAATATTTCAATTGCCAGAAAAGTTTGATGTCATTTATGTGACATTTCACTTTATTGATGTTCAACTCACTTTTGGGACAACAGTAAGCAAGTGGGTCCCCATGCAAATTTGTGAAACATGAAGAAAAAATCTTCAAACAGAAGTGTGATGATACCTTTAACAAGTCCCTATGATATCCATTAGTAATCTATAAATAACAATAGACTCAGTTAAAAAATAGTGAGCCTCCAATGAAAACACAGTTTTGTAGTATCAAAACATCTTGCTCTCCTCCTACTCAACTCAAATGAAATTGCTCTGATCAAATCCTTCCTAGAAGAAATATTTGGAATTGCTGAGGTTTCAGATTTTTAGGACCCTTTGATTCACTTGGTAAAAGCAATTACGAATTAAAAAGTTTTAAAAAAGAAATGGTGGCCGAGAGGACCAGAGACCGTATCCGTGGTTTGCTGAGGACATGTCAATTCAGACATGGTTCTCAGTTCTAGAATGATGGTTACAAGTTCGGTCAGTGGGTTCTGCCTCTTCAGAGAAGAACACAGATCTGCCACTTGTTAGCCATGTGACCTTCAACAAGTTACTTATTTTTTCTGAGACTTACTCTTCCTCCTTTGTACAATGGGAATTGTAACATTTAGTTGATGCAGGGCGGCAAGGATTGTATGAGACACAATTGATGTGAAGACCTGAGTGCCAGTAAGTTATGACTGACAAGACCCTGGGGAGTGAAATTATGCTATACAGTTATACATTCATTTATTCACTAATATATAGACAATCTGTTGTGTTCAGGAATATTCTGGGGGCCATAAAAGAGAAATTCGATACAAATCTTGACCCTTTCACTAGGAAATGGTGAAAACAATGAACTAATAGCGAACATAAATCATTTTACAGTAGAGAGTGACATATAACATAACATTAAGAACATAGGCTCTGGATTTAGACTCAAATAATAATAGCTTCATCACTAACTAGATGTATATTTAGTTGCTTCGCGACTACATTTTTCCTATTCTCATCTTTAAAAAAAATGAAGTTAATAATAGTACTTACTGCATGATGTTATCAGGATTGAAAGAGAAAAGGCATACTTAGCTCTTTGATGGGCACATAAAAAGTAATGCCACCCATTTCCATGAAAGAGACCCAGGAGAAGCACTGTAGAAATCTAAAGGAATAGGGGCATATTTTTCTGTTCAGGGGAGGGCAGGGTCACAGAAGACCTTCTGCA
Organism: Solenodon paradoxus; assembly: GCA_004363575.1. Classification (NCBI taxonomy): domain Eukaryota; kingdom Metazoa; phylum Chordata; class Mammalia; order Eulipotyphla; family Solenodontidae; genus Solenodon; species Solenodon paradoxus. The sequence continues at coordinate 202,069 of RJWH01000025.1, forward strand.
ACTGTTAGATTCCTTGATCAATTCTAGTCCTTTGATGAGTGATGAGAAACTTTCTAGTCTCATCGATGACACATTGGTACATTATTTTCTGAGTGAAAACAGATCTACATTTTTTGAGTCCTTCCTTTGGGCTGGATGCTGCAAACAGATTATCTTCTCTAATCTTTGGATCTTCTTTTGAAATAGAGATTACTCTCAACATAGTTGTTAAGTGCCAAGGTCTCTCGAGCTACACTGTTGGGTTCAAATCCTGACACCACCATTTACTAGCTGTCTGATTTTAAGCAAAGTTGTTAAATCATCTATGCTTCAATTTTTTTTAATCTCTAAAAGAGAAATAATATGGTCATGGTAGGGGGAGACCAATGAATTAATATACTTAGTGACTTGGAACCACGCTTCATTCATTGCAAGTAACTAACACTTATGCTCTGTTGAGGAAGAAATACCTTTTCTCTATTGCTTAGATTCAGTGTTGGAGGCCTGCAAATTAAACTGACAAAAGACAGATTGACATGAGAAAAGACAAACTTTTATTCACATAGATTTGTTGAAGTCACAGAAAAAAAAATATGACTCAGAGAGATGGTTAGTATTTGGGAGTTATATACCATCTTAGTAGAGGAAAGGGAGGGTAAGACAGGTACCTATGGGAAAGCAAACAGTTTTGAGGATAGAGAAGCGAGTCCTTAGGAGAAGAGATCAAAGGTAGGATAATTTTTGGATGATTTCTTATCAGACTTTCTTCTCCAAGGGTAGTAGTCTTCCCTGGTTGAGTATTTATGACAGTTGGATTGTTTTGGGAGTCTCTGCTTTTCTGCAGATGAGGGGTGTTTAGAAGAAAAAAAAAATGTTTGCAATAGTATTTTCTTAATTCCTTCAACCCTTACCATCTCCATTTTGCAGATGGGAAAATGGAAACTTCAAGATGTATTTGCTACCACTTTCTGCTGTGAGAGATCAGAGGAGGAATTCTAATCTTGTCTCAAAATTCTCATGACTATACATGATTTGGAGTGGATTTAACATGCCTGGACCTCAGTTTCATCACTGGCAAAATGAGGTATGGAACAATATGATTTTTAAAAGTCTTTCTACCTGTACAATTATTTAAGTGGTGTAGCATAACTCATCGTTGGAAGGGAAATTATGGTCCTGTTTCTATCACTGTCCCAGAGGAGACAATGCAATGTGTGTGAGCTCACGTGTGCGTGGGCTCGCACTTGCATGTCCAAGCTCGTAACCTGTATATGTGTTTCAGTTGCTCTAAAAAGAATGATTTATTGTCTTTGGAAGGAAAAGGTAAGACCTAAGATGTAGATAGTTCAGTTGTTTATTTCTACTGCGCACGCTGTTGACCTAAGATTCTGCACGTCCTCAGGGAGTGTCTCTCTCAAGCCTTTTCCAAAGAGTGATTGGCAAGGGAAATCCTTCTGAAAGAGATAAGTGGTTTCTTAAAGTAAACTCAGAATAAATGGTGTGCAACTTCTGTTTACTAAGTATTTCCTGGTTGATAGAAACCAACGTGCAGCTCGGCATGCATATTGGAACAGAAGGAAGGAACAGAAGAAACAGAAGAAATGAGGTCAAATTCAGTTTCTCTATCATTTGGGAAAGGTTTTTGGAAGCTGCCCCGGATGGAAGGGTTATATTATTTCAGAGCAGAAATTTGAATCTATAGAAATAGAAAGAGATGTTTACTTTGGAAACCACTGAGAGATGTGAGATGTGAAAGCTCCCTACAAAATGTGTTCAATGAATTCTTTGTCGTTTGTTCAATTTGTAAAATTCTTTGCACAACCACATAATTTTCTGTGTAGTTTACTTCCTTTATGCTAAATACACAGCACATTTTAAGGAGCTATATTTAAGAATCGAGGGTTTTGCTGCTAGTGATTAGTCTTACTGAAGGCTTTGTCTTTACCCCTGTGAGGGCACATTGGAAGGCTATGTTTAAGTTAGCTGAGTCAAATCTTTTCAATTTTTCCTTCGTTCTTTTTTTCCTTTGGACATTAGGGCTTTTTTCTCTGGACATTGGGTTTCAATAGTATGATTCCTGTATTGATTCTGACTTTTCAAGATGATTTCTTCAGCCTAAGGCTAGACCAGTTTAAAGTCTGTTTTAGTGAGACCTAATGATACCAAAAGACAAAAGGCTAACATAGGAAGAGAAGTCAAAGGGTAACTAGCTGTTGCTCAAAGTCACCAGATAATAAAAGGAAAAAACAATTTGCCTCTTTATCGCATGAGAAGTAAAACAAAACCAAACCACCAAACCAAACACAGACAACAGAAGAGAACTAAAAGGAAATCAATCACCAGAGACCCTCAAGAGGTTGCCTGCTCAACAAGTGGGTGTGGGTTAAAGCCCACAAAGACCTGAGAAACAAGAAAGAAAGAAGGTGGGATGGTTAAATGAGTGGACTCTGAGGAGTCACTGAAGCAAAAGGAAAACTAAATCCCACTGATGTGTAAATCTGAGATGTGGAGAAGGCCTCCCTAAAGTGGGGGTAACTCCCAGGTCACCCAAAAGTCACAGAGCTAGAGGATGCTCTGGGAGCCTCTTTTACACATTTTCAACAGACATTAGAAGGAGGCCAGTCCTTTGACTTAGCTGCAGGAGTATGAGTGAATCAATTTGTATGGAGGGATTGGGAATAAATTAGGTTTAAGGAAAGAGACTTAAACATGCTTGGAATTTATTTCTTCATTTGAAACGATGATCACCATTTTTGAATCTTTTTTATTATTTTATGTGAAGTACACTTGGGATTTATTTTGGTGGGAAGAATAACGTTCTGACATGCTCCTAAATAAATGAATTTTCTCCCTTCTTTTCTGATGTTACTTTTTTTTTTTTTTTTTTTTTGTATCTAAGACTTTGGACTCAGCTCTGCAAACCTTTTATAGCACCTACTTCTTAGATTTAGGAGCCAGACTAAGATGGGTGTACATCCCAGTTACCATAGCAATCAAGGTGTTGCTGAGACCAAAGTAAGACCCAGTGGCAATAACGTTGACGATGGGACAGTCTAAACTTCAGTTGCTCATGAGAACAATGACTGAGAACGCGCTTGGCGCAGGCATAGCACTCATCTGATCCTGAGCAAGTCTCTTCAGCAATCTTGACCTCATAGTCTTCATGTCTATGAACCAGTCATGCATGGTCCCCAAGCCAGGTTTATTGTGCAGCTGAAATGTGAGGATGTGTTTGTCAGTCTTTCTGACAACTTTTCTTCTTTTTTCAAGTCTTAGCTCAAATGTCACTTCTGGGAAACTTTCTGCATTCCATATGTATGTTTAGAAGTTGGTTTTAACATGGTCTTATGGCAATTTATCTTTATGTCCATCATGTATACCTTCCTAGTCTATTATAAATGGTGACTTTACAACTGTTGGTTCAACTATGTCCCTTCATCTTGGTATCTTAGTGTCTTTTCATGTAGCACAGTTGTTAAAAACTAGGTTTTGAGATGGCTTGCAAATCTTTGTTCAATCAATACTCTCTGCTCCTGAAACTCAGTTTCCTCAATTATGAAATGAGGGAAATAATACCTAGCTTATAAATATTCTTGCTACCTCATCACCTAAAGTAGTGCCTGGTACATGCTAGATGCTCTATAAATATTTGTAGAATGCATGAAAAATGGAAGGCTTCTGCATATTAATAAAACACACATTTGAGACACAATGTCATGCACTTTGTAGCTCTTTAATATTTATAATATGAATATTTGTAAAGGGTTTAGGACATTGCAGTTCATTAAATAGGTAATGTATACTTGCTTATGTTTTGGGGGTACAAGCAGTATTGTCATATAAGATTAGAGCTAAGAAAAACAAGCAAAGCAATAGACATGGCTAAACAGAATTATGAGATAAGAAGAAAGACTGGCATTCTGATTTTTATATAGAACTTTTTGGAAAAAAGAGACCTTAAAGATTTCTTTTTTTAAAAGGAAAGGTGCAGGCAGGAATGAAGGTGAGTAGGCAGGCAGGTAGGAAGAGAGAGGAAGAGGAAGCATCTTGTTTTTTTTTTTTTTAGTTAGTTGTTCACAATGGTTATTTCCCTCTGACCAGGATTTGCTCCTTTAGAGGTGATTGACCTCCACCAGAGCGCTCCAAGGTTTTCATTCAATCTTTCTATTGAGTTAATTTTCTTTGTTCATCTATTTATCATTTCTTTGATTTCTGTTCCTACCTGAATTATTTCTTTCTTCCTACTTACTTTGGATTTACTTTGTTCTTCTTTTTTTTTTTGCTTCTAACCTAGGAGATTTAGATAAGTGATTTACATCATTCTTTTTGCTATATAAATATTCAGAGCTATACATTTCCCTCTATTCATTACTTTAGTTGCATCCCACAAAGTTTACTAAGTTCTATTTTCATTATTATAAATCTTGCAATATTTTCTATTTCCTCTTGTTAAATTGTTCTTGGACCCATGGATGGCCTATGCTACTTGATTTCCAAAAGTCTGGTATTTTTCTAGGTATATAGTTATTGATTTCCAATATAGTGCCATTGTGGTCAGGGAATATACTTTGTATAAATCTCAACTTCTTAAAATAGTGTTTTATTTTTATTTTTTGATCTAGCATATGGTTTACCTTGATGGACATTTGTGCATTTAAAGACAATATATATTCTGCAATTGTTGGGTATAGCATCGTATTTCAAAACAGTTGATAGTGTTTAGATCTTCAATATTTTTATTGACATTTTGTCTAGTTGGACCACTTGATCTAATGTGATTTGATGGCTGAGTTTTCTAACTCTCCCTTTAATTTTATAAATTTTCACTTTTTTGCATTTGAACCTCTGTTATTGTGAGTATAAATTATTTTATTTTCCAGATATGATAAGGTAAATCTTAAAGCACTCTTAAAAAAGATTTTTTTTTGGTGATTTTAAATGTGTAATGGGCTCAAATTGTAAAATTCATAATACACGTAAGCTTATAAATATTTTTCCAAAGTATTTTAATAACACTTTTACCAGAAATAACCACTCAAAAATTTGACAAAGCATATTTGGATTTTACAAATGCTTATGTAAATATGAGGAGAAATTTTATATTTTTACAAGAATAAGATTATACTAACATATTTTTCTGCAATCAACTTTTTCAACTTCATCAATTTACAGAAAACTTCTTTTTGCTTCCCAAGCATAGTCATTTAAAAAAGCATTTTACTACATTGTATTCAATTGTAGAGATGTACAATAATTTATATGATCAACTTCCTATTGAGGAACATTAGTTTGTTTATAATTTTTCACTACGATCAGCAATACTATAATAAAAACCATGGTTTATGTTTGTTTAATTATTTCCTTTGGATAAATTCCTGGAAGTGGAATTACAGGGCCAATGACCTCATACACTTTATATCTGATTCATATTGCATGCCTGCCTTCTTCCAGACTTGCCACCCTCATTTCATTGGGCATTGTTTCTCTTTCTATTCTTTTTCAGTCAGTAGGAGAGCACCTATTTCAGAAGTTGAGTTTCTCTCTACCACATTAGAAAATCATGCAATGCCAAAGTTGTTAATGACAAAAATATGGGAAGATATATAAAGTAGGGAGAAGAGGAGGAAATAATGAATTTTCCACTTGAATCTTACTTCTCCTTGATCTCATGAAATGGCTATAAAAATAAAACAATGCAGAGGAGAAAAATAAAAATATTTAGAGATATTTAGGATGTATAAATTTGGTCTAGAGTATTTTAATCTCAGACCTCTGTTCTCTTCTTTCTCCTTGCTGTCAAATGGAGGGGAGGCCTTGATTTTGTGCATTCCATTCAGAAGAAGTATTTTAGAAGACACACGCTTAGTCCAGGAAAGCACAGGGCAGGATGGTAGCGGGAGATAGGCTGAGTACTTACTGAGTGTCAGCTCTATATACTGGGTGTTTTACATATTTTATCTCATTCAACCCTCCCCCCATAAAAATTATGAGTTAGAGAGTATTGTTATCATGATTCTATTTAATGAGGAGGGACCCTAAGCTCTCAAAGTAGGAAGTGCACTGTGTTAGAAATGGTAGACTCTGAATTAGGTGTTGGGTCTGCCTGCATCAAGGAGCCTGCTTTCTCTTCACATACGCCCCATGGAGTTGGGGGTGGGGTGCCTGGGGGTTGCAGAGGAGCAGGAGGAGGAGGGTGGAGCTGATCCCTGACCCTGGGAGACAAATGTCTTCGTGAGCTTTGGGAAGTCTTGGTGCTGTGTCTCCATGTTCATAGATCGAGATTCAGAACTGTCCTAAACTGGCCCTTGCTTCTGGCAACAGTAGGGCCTATGTTTGTTTCCAGAAATCACAGTAGTGATCACAATGAAGCTGTGTTCAAATGTAGTTGGGTTTGACAGAAATTAGTGTTTAATAAGAGGTTACATTCACTCTGGCAACTGCCCTTCGGGGGCCCACGTCAGGGGTCGATCTCCTGGGGCCTGAAACTGGTACAGCGTGTGCTCTTGGCTATGCCCTGGGAAGTGCATGTGCGTGTGCGTGTGTGTGTGTGTGTGTGTGTGTGTGTGTGTGTGTGTGTGTGTAGAGTGGGTGTTGGGAGGGGGTGAGGGTAGAGGATGTGAGTGAGTGACTACTGCTCTTAATCAGAGCTATGTCAAGACCAGTCATTTGTCTAACTAGAAGCAGAAGGAGGCAGTTGGGCTATCTGTTTGATTGCCAAGAAGATTAAGTGTGATACCTTCCAGAAAACCCCTTTTAGTTCCTCAAATTAAGTGCCCTTTTGACAAATTCTAGGTCCGGCCAATGTTTAAGTTCTCCCTCTTACTGTGGTCTTCTTAATGACGCCGCTTACTCAGTATTGTTACTTCACCGTAACAGCTATGTCATCAGCAGTCCCATTTCATAGATGAGGAAAACTAAGGCTCTGAGAAATTAGATAACTTAACTCCATTGGAAAGTTACGGAGTGGAATTCCATAAGCTCTCTGCTAAATGTTTGCGTATCCTCCCTTGGAGACCAAGCTTCATTGTCCCCATTTCTCTGAGGACTAGTTATCACAGTGTTGGCAGCACTATTGTTCAAACGCTACCACATTTGCCATCACTCTCACTGAAATTACGTAAAACAACCACATTTATTTAGGACCCACTACCAAGTTCTCCCAACATCACCCACATCGCTTGCTTTTCACGAGGACCAAACTGGTGCTCATGCCGATTTCTCAGGGCGATCTGGGGGCTTCCGTGTTTTCTGTCTTGGAGTCTATTTCCATTTTACTCAGAAAATGCCTACTTGGGATTTTCAGTGGTTTTATTTTTTGGGGTCCTGAGAAAAGGCAGCATCTTGAGGCTCCTCTTTTTCAGTGTGGGCGGCACTGCCATTTCCAGGGCTACAAACATAGCCAACAAGCCGCCCCCAGAAGCTTTATCAGGAGACTGGTGACTTGGCTCCTAAATTACACAGGTTGGTTTAAAAATAGAGTGCAGGGTTTCCCTCCTCAGGGGCCCTGTCAGGCTGCCCAATTTTGACAACCGCCTCTACTTCCCTTCTTTGGTGCATGTCAAAGCATTTTCATTTCTGTTTAAAAAAGGTTCTGCTTAAGTTATCCAGAGTCCTGAAATTACCAGAAAGGTTTGTTGAACACCTCGGACGGTCGGAGGGTACGTTTAAAAAAGGCTTCCATCTCCTGATGAAGAATCATGCCCAATTTGATTTTCTGTGCCTCACTCCCTTTGCAGAGGCATTGTTAGCATGAAAATGAATCTTAAAAATACATTCTAGTGGAGGCGAGAGCCTTGACATGAAGAATTCTGCTCTGTGTCAAAGGTGACTAAGTTGGGAGACACTGAGTGACTCTGGTGCTTGGAAGAGATGACTCGCAGAAGGAGCACAGCAGACGGGTATGAAAAATTAAACCAATAAACATGAGGCAGAACAAGTGAAAACCAAGCAAATAAACAAGGTCTGGAATTCAATCAAATTAATTCAAACAGCAAGAATAATAAAAGCCAACCTGCCCTCGCAGAAAAGGTGAGAGAATGGTCTCCCAACCTGGGAAAATAGTCTGGAGTTGCAGCATTTCCAGAATTATAGGATTGATTGAAACATCTCACCCTTTGTGTGGGGGAATGTACAAGTCTCCCCTTTCTTCCCCCCTGTAACCTCTTGCCTCTCCATTCCTCTCCTCTTATCGGCCTGGCCTGTTCCTCCCTTATATGGCTGACCTCGGAAGTCCAGGAATTTGAGTGTTATGTGAAAGGCGAATTCTAATTAGGGTCAGTGACATTCATGTCAAATGGAAGATATAGGGGGGTCGCCCTGGGAAAGATCAGCAAGGACCCGACATGGCATCTGTTGCTCTGCGTTGCTTCTTTCATTCCAGTCACTCTAAAGACCAGCCTTGGTTAAATGGCCCAAGAGCCCTGTTACTCCCTCCACTAGGACTCCTCTATCCCACTGTTTTCTTAATTAGTGGGGCAAATATTATTCCTTCGCATTTCTTTAACATTTCCCTGTTGCGATGTTTACATTTATTATCTCATTCATTACACGGAAAAACCTGGGAGATAGGGAGGGAAGGTATTAGTGAATCATGTTTCATTTAGAGCAAAGAGGCTTGGGGCTTTAGTAGGTCCTAGGTCCGAGTGATTGTTTATGATTGCATGGCTCATTAAAGCAGAGTCCACTTCCCCTCTCTCAGCCCCAGGCTCCTTGGCGCCCTACTTGGGTGGTTTTCCCTAAATAGAATGCTTCCTGCCTTTGGACATCAGGCATCCTTTTGTAGATCCACTTAGAAATGATTTTATATTATGAAAGCTTCCCCAGTTTTATGGCTTCCAGATTAAATAAGCTTTTCTTATCTCAATCTAAATGACATCATACTTTAGGAAGTGTATTAGATTGATTCAGTCAACAAATATTTAGACTGCTTTAGTTTGAGTAAACAGCAGTGAAAAAACCCAGAGTCTCTACCCTCATAGAGTTTACATTCCAGTGAAGGAGAGCAGAATTTAAAGAAATACATACATAGATGATAGATATGGTAGTAAGAAGTGCTAAAGAAGAAAATAAAGCAAGATGAATGAAGTATGTTACCTGATGTGGTCAGACAAGGCTTCTCTGGTGCAATGACATTTGATGAGATGCTTGAGGGTTCGAGGAAGTGGGTGCTCCAGATATCTGGAGGGCAAACCATTCTAAGAAAGGTGATGGCATGTACAAAGGCCCTGGGGCAGAAGAATGCCTGGCAGGTGGGAGGATGCAAGTAGGACAGCCTGACTAGAGGTGCTAGAGCTCTTCAGTGTGGGAGATGAGGTCAGAGAGGTGGGCAGGAGAGGTGTGGGTGGAATAGAGTCAAATGAGAATTTTGGCTTTAATAGGACACCAGGAGAGGTGTTTGATTATGGGATTCTGGTGTCAAAGAGGGCAGTTAGATGAATGTCTGCATCCTGCTGGGATGTGCCCCAGTTCTGACCCCTCCAAGTCAGCCTCTGTCCCACTCAACCTCTTTTCATTATTCACCAGGGGTGGTGACATAACTTATACGGCCCAATCCAAAAAGACAATGTGAGGCCTCTTGTACAAATAGTAGGAGAAAAGATAGTTAATAGTATGAAGTCACAAAGCTTTTTCCTTCCTTCTGCACTTTCTTTCACCTTGTCATAATGTTCTAAATTTGCCATTTTATGCAAGTCTTAGTACACAGACATTAATATTTTAAATGACTAGCACTCATTTTACCATTTAGCTTTACATTGTGTAATTCCAAACGTAAATGTACGAGCATGTTACTTTACTGTGGAATCACCAACATTACACATTTCATGCATTGTAGTTCATGCAAAATGAACCCAACTGTTTTCATTTTCTGATATGCAACATCTACCAACAACTACCTTTTGCTTACTGATGAATCAGGACGGACTGAAAAGAAAAGGAACTATTAGTTGCTCTATCTTTTCCTTTTTTTGTTTGTCATCATTTTCAGGGTAAGTGATTGGCTAATACTGGGAAGTACTAAGAATAACAACAGGTATGAGAGGTCCCTTTGATTGTTTGGCTTTCTTAGAATGCATCACTTCCTTCTGCATGTGGGGCAACCTCTGGATGGAGGGAAAATGTGGCCCCCAAGTGTGGTCAGCACTCCACTTATGCAGACATAGATGTGACATCTTTACCTTGTAAGTGCTTTCAGTCTCTCTGAATTGCTGAAGACCAGATCCACAGGACTTCTATGAGATATCAGATGCTATCTGTGAATGACAATGAATGGTGGACAGACAGATCACTCACATGCCTAGTGTTCACTGCACTTCACTTTCAAAAAAGTTCAAAGAAAAAATTATTAAACATCTTATGAAGGTGATATCAGAACATTAAACCAAATGCATAGATTATGAAGCATAGTCTGCAAACCCAGGAAGCCAGCCCACCCGACTCTTCTAGAGGTAGCCTGCTTTTAGTGTAGGGGCTAATAAGGGGCAGCCTGGGGAAGAATAAACTTGCTACCTGAGTGCCTTGTGCTGGTACAACTAGTGCCCATGAGATGGACTCTGAACAAATCCTGGCTGAGACGACGGCACTGAGAGACTTGCACTGGAAATGCAGACACATACCTGAGAAATGGACAAAGGAGAGGCAACTTAGCATGTGTGAGAGGCAGACAGCAGGTGGGGAGTGAAGAAGGGATATGACTGATGGCAAAGAGCAGCTGCAAGGGCCAGCTCTCTGACAGGCTTTGTGGGGAGGGGAGGGATCCCCACTGGGCTCAGAGAAAAGGGTGCCAGAATGATAACTTCAGTGGTTTGGGTTGGACAGTGAAGGGATACCCTCAAAGAAAAGAGAAAACTAATAAAATTAGGAAATAGCACCTAGGAAAAAAGAAACAAAGCTTAGAGATGAATAATTATTCATATAAACAAGGAACTGGGCCTCAGTCTCATGATTCTTATGGGATGAGAGGGTATTAAGGATATTAAGATGGCCATTGTGTGTGTGATCACACATGATGCATCCATGTGGGAAAGATGAACGAGCAGAATCACTCCTAAGGCAGGATGAAATGTCAAGAAAAGACAAGCTTTCTGAATTTGGAGAAAATGAGACATGTTGGCTTCAGTTTCAGACTGAAAAATAATGTCACGAATGAGATATTAGAAAGAGGCTGGTTGTCTGACATTTGTTTGTGATTTATGGCACAGGCTGTAAGAAGCGGTGGTGTTACTTAAAAGAAGTGACAACACAAGGAACTTCTATAGAGGCCATACGGCCGTGGGAGAAGGAGTGAGGCGGGATTTCCCTATGGAATCACCCCCGGCCTAAGGTCTGAGAAGACTGGGGAGAAGGGTCTGGTCTATTCGCTATTACTGTTAGACCAAGGCAAGAGGTGCCCTTCTCCTGAACCCCCATGCTCAAGGGAACCCCATGCTGGTTTTCTTGGGATATACTGGGCATGGAGTCTGAGTGGCTAAGGGGACACAACCATCTGAAGCCCACAGCCTCTTTTTAATCACATTCTGGATGCCCAGGCTCCTTGAACTTCCCACACCAAATCCTAGGATCCATGTGGGCATCTGCCCTGGGGCTTGGCTGTTGTGCACTTGGAGGCCCGCGGGGTTGGTGAAGGTCAGCTATCAGCCAGGGTTTGAACTGCTTGCATGTCTGGGTTATCCCCACAGGTAGAGGGCCTCTCCCCATGTCCCTGTGTTTCCATGTGGAACTTTCAGGGGTCCAAGAGCTCTGTCTTTGAACCTGGCCTTCCTTGAAAGCATAGATGCTAAACAGGAGAATAAAATATATTTTATTTACTCATTCATTTACTTTATAAAAAAATAATTTTAAATTATTCATTTGATATGTGGACTCATTTGTCCTCCTGCCCTAGCTTTGCCTTTGTGTGTCTTTGGGGGTGGGGGTGGGGGTCGGGGTGGGGGTCTAGTAGCTTAGATGACTATGGAGGGTGGTGATTTTCCCCCCAGTCTCTTGCCCCTCACATTATTGTTGTTTTGTTATTACCTTAGCAATTTTGAAGGAGTCTTTCAGCCTCAATATATCCTCAATGACTTCATATGTCGCAAACAGATATAATTGCTTTTAGGTAAAGAATAAAAAATATTTTGATGATTTAGGTGTCATGTATTCCTCTGATAGCCTGGACATGAGGAGAATAACGGAGAGACCAGCATTACTGGTTGAACCGAGTATCCTGTTTCAAGCAGATGCCTGGAAGACATTTTAATTCAGGGAACCGGGGCTGGGAGCCCCTCCCCCAATCGGGGTAGAAGCCACTGGTCTCTGAATAGACTGCTTCCACCCTGTAACCCAAGATTGGGAATCTCAGACTTGAAGTTAGGAATTTTTTTTTTTTTTTTTTAAAGGGAAGTAAAGCAGTTTACACAGAAAGAGCAGTGGATCTAGAGTGCTGGGTTCCACTTCTGCTTCGTGCCCAGGACCCACGCGCAGAGCACTGGGGGTGGGGATGGAGCCGTGCGGAACACGTGACCGGAACTGTGCATTTGCAGACAGTAGGAACAGAACTAGCAGACATGGTGTAATGTAGGTGCTTGTCAACAGCATGAAAACACTTCTGGAGCACTCCTGTTGGGCCGGATGTATATAGGCTTTATCTCCTGATTAGAATTTCTTATACAATGTTGTCTTCATTTTACTGAGGGAATTGAGAATTTTAAGAAAAAAATTAAAGGAAACGTGCAGGCAGGAAGAGAGAGGCGGAAGAAGCATTTTAATTTTTTTTTTTTAGTTGTTTACATTGCTTTTTTCACTGAACCTGGCACAGGAACCCGGGACACAAACCCAGGACTCGAATCTGGGATATATCTGGACGGTGCGCCTTCACAGGCTGCTGACTTAACCACTATTCCACAAGGACGCACGCAAAACAGAATTTAAGGCATCTGCCCAACCTTCCCCAAGTCGTCAATTACTGAGCTGGACTGAAAACTTTTTTTTAAGAGGAAGGAAGGAACTGAGAGGAGGAAGAATCACTTTTCTTTTTATAAAGGAAAGGTGCAGACAGGCAGGGAGAGAGAGGACGAAAAGGCGTTTATTTATTATTTAATCGTTCATCTTGACTGTTCCTCTGGCCAGGCTCAGGGCCGGAAGCGGGATCCTTGGATGTGTATGAACTATGCCAGCAGGAGACCTTGAATTTTAAGGACTCAAGTCACTGGGGCTCACCCAGCAGTATTTTTAAAGAAGGAAGGGAGAGGAGGAAGAAGCATATTTATTTATTTATTTATTTTACCTATTATTGATTCATTGATTTAGGTTTTTCCCTGCCCTGGCTCAGGGTCTCTTGCCCAGGCTTTCCCTGGTCTGTACACCAGGGTCTCAGGCTCCTGAGCCACAAAGACACAAATTGAAACTAATTCTTTTTGATGACGAAGTTCATGCTTTTGACCACAAATGCTTTGAATATGTGTTGTGAGGTCGAGTCAGTTATTTCCTTCAAGGTAATTTCTAGAAGAGCAGCATTGAGCAGCAGTTCACCTAATCTGATCTTTCAGTTCATGGTAGTGAAAACAGGAACCCAGAAAGGTTGCATGGCTTGTTTGCGTTCAAACAGCTGATCAGTAACTAAACTAGCATCCAGGTGTCCTAAGTTCTGTGTGGCATGGATTCTGCTCAGTTCTAATGGGGGACTAGTTTGGAAATGCTGTTTGAGTAATGGTGGGTAGGGAAAGTGGAAATGTTTCCTTTCAAAGTTTAAACTTGGAACAGAGTTGTCAGTCTCCCTTATTGCCCTGCTTTTTATTTGTCTTGCAATCTGTTTTATGAATTCTAAGAGCTTTCATGAGGAAAGACATTGCTTATGGTTTGGCCTTAATATATCATATTAAGGAAGAAAGCACATGGCAGTTTCTCCTACAATGTTTCTCAATCAAATGTGTTTTGCTATTGTGGTTATTCCATCGAACCCTCTTACGTGTGTTTTTTTTGTGTGGTTATTCCATCAAACCCTCTTCTTCCTCTTCATTGACGAGTGACATTAGCAGGGACAAGAGAGTCATGCCCCAGTTTTCAAGGACCTAATTTAGATTTGACTTTCATGTGTGAAAAACCCTTTGTTCTCTATCCTACCCTAATAAAAATGGTAGAGAAAAGTCACATGATTTCTCCAATTTACTTTAAATACAAACATGAGTTTTAAAAAGGAGATTAAAAAAATTCAAAATTTTTTGTGTATGATTTCAGAAGTTGTTTCCATTAACCTTTGCAGTAGAACCAATGTTCCCCACATTTAGTGGCTAAAGAACAAATTATTTATTTGTTCATAACTTGTGGGCCAGCAATTTGTGCTAGACTTAGCTGGGACAGCTCATCTCAGTTTTCACTATGGCTACAGTGGAAAGGAAGTTGAAAGTTTGCAAAGATGATGGTGACAATCCCTTCATTCCTATGCAGTGCCCCACTAGGATGTGGCATCACCTCTCAACAAACATGAGAGTTTATGCCTCTACCTTTTGCATCTGAAATTAACCATATGACTTCTGCTCTACGGGAATTAGCAAACATGACACAGTGGGTATTTGAAAAGTTCTTGGGCATTGCATTCTTACTGCAGGAAACCTGGGGATCCTCTAGAAGACGTCTAACCTAACCATCTGGAGACGAAGACACCAGATGGAGAAACCAACATGTTAGCTCTATTGTTGGAGGCCTCAGACATGTGAGGCTGTCCTAGATTTTTCATTCCTTGAAAGCTGACCCAGATCAGAAGAATGGAGAGAACTAATAAATAATTGGTCTAAGGAGGCACTAAATATTTTCTTTTTGGTTCGTTTGTTTAGCATATTGCATTTACTACCCACGTCAGAAGTCACACTACCATGATTTAAAAAAGAACAACACGTACACTTTTGCATGTTTAAATAGTCTGAGTGATGACTAGCCGTCTAAAGCAATTTTTAATAAATGTTGTCCTACAGAATAGTGTATGCATATTGTTGCCTGACATAAAGCCTGTGAAGCTGTTGTTGTAAGACAAAAAGTCCTTGTTGGCAAAGAAAGGAAGAGAAGCTAAGAAATGCTACCCTTTTGCAGAGCAGCTCCAAGCAGGCAATTTCACCACTCTTTCAGGGCAAAGGGGGTCACATGCTAAAAATACCTTCAAATAAGCAAATGGTGGGTGTGTCCTTGTGGTCTAGTGGTCTAGTACTCCCTGGGAGTATTGTACATCTATCCAAAGGTCCTGGGTTCAATACCCAACCAATGTGAACAACTCAATAAAAAATAAAGTGCTTCTTCCTCCTCACTCTTCCTGCCTGCTTGCCTACTCACCTTCATTCCTGCCTGCATCTTTCCTTTAAAAAAAAGCAAATGGCACCTGCAACATATTTTTAAATGAATGAAGGTCAAGTTTGTCATGGTGCTCCTAGAGAAAGAATCAAAAAGAAAGAGGCAATTCAGGGACTCTTTTTACACTTTTCTCTTGGGATCTAATATTTCTTCAAATGAAGTTGGAAAATCCCTTCACACCCTTTCACCTCCTGAGTTAGAGAATGTTTTATAAGATAAGGTTTAATCACATCAAGATCTTGAGAAAAAATTCCGTATTGTTTTCAACAGATGTTATTGGTAGAGAAAAAATCCACCAAGACAGTCTTACTATGATGCTGTTGACTGTGAATGGAAATCAAAACAGAAGTTCTTATTTGCCGTTGTCTCCCATGTCTTTTGCAACAGAGCAGGGTCTGGTGCCTGCATGGCTTCCAGACCCAAAGCCAGTCCTAAGTGGGACACACGTGCTTGAGTTGGGACTAAGACAGCTCCAGGGGCACGGGAGGACTGGGCTAATTGGACAGGAATCCTAAGGATGAGAAAGCTTGCAGGGATAATGGGGAGGGGGGTGTTCGGGAGGCTCCTGTCTCATGAAAAATTCAAGCTATTTGGTTTGGGAGTGGTTTGTTTTGAGACAAAAACTAACCTATATAGAAATTTCTTTGAAAGATGGTACAGAAGATCCCTAAGAAAATATTACTGATTTTGATTGACATAAGTTTGAAAATAAAGTGCCAGGCAAGGACAGCTTAAAAATTACTAAAAACAGTCAGGATGTAAAAATACATATATGAATAGTTTTAGGTTTACAATGTAATGATTTGACATATTAGATATTGCAAAATCATCACCAGAACAATGTAATTAGATTCCATAATACAGAGTTACCAGTTTTTCCTTACCCTGAGAACTTCGAAGATCTAGTCCTCAGCGACTTTCAAATATATAATACAATGTTGTTAATTATAGATACCATTATGTACCTTATATTCCAGGATTCATTTATATTACAACTGGGAGTTTGTACCTTTTGATCACATTCACCCATTTTACAGACTCCCACTCCCAAACACTAGAACTTATTAAAAAGTTTTATTGTGAACTTTATGTAGTAGATACAGATATTGATTTATAATAATGCGCACCCCAAACTTACATAATGTTACAATGAAATATTCAATATCAAAAGTGTTTAAGAACTACTACTAATAAAACTAAAACTAGTGACGATAATCTTGACAATTGAAATGACATTCTTTCCCATAGCAAATGTCAAAGTTCTTTAAGAGAATGATCTCATTTAAACACAAATATTTACATTTGTTATACTGACCTGTATTCTATGATATCTTGAGCTATTGTTGAGGGGATAGTGTTAATTGAAATATAAAAATCATAATATCTGTAAGAATTGAAGGATTGGCTGAATTTTTACCAATAAGTTAGCACCATTTAGTCAGATTGTTTTCCTCTAGACATCTCAACTGTTTGAACAGAAAGGGGAATTTTTTAAATTTTTTAATTTTTTGCAGGTAGGCACAAGAAAGGCAGCAGTTTCATTGGAAGATTAGCTCTTAGTGACTCCGGCCTAGCGATGTAGCTCATCATGACGGTGCTGAATTCCTGGGAAGAAGACCTACAGGAACTGTGTTAATGGTGCATGGATGATGCTGAGGGTGCTATAGACAAGTTCTCCATCTGGTCTTGACGTCAGAAATTGTGGAGAAAACTTTATTTTATTCTGCCTCCCTTTCCCCCAAAGTCCATCATTTAGAGCTCTAAAACATACTTTAGATATATTATGACATACAATAGTATCTCTTCATAGATGTTCTTGCAATATGAGTTCCTCAAGATGCTCAGCGTGAAACAGATAAGAAATTAAATAAGTCTGACATATATATTAAATTCTATCTTTTGTCACAATGTATATCAGTCTGTTATATAGAGGACTTTAAGAAATACTGTAGTCAAGAAATTATTCCCTCTTTTTTAAATCCAGCACTTGTCAATCTTATTTAAATATAAAATTATTTCCCTCCATTAGGTATTTTAAGATTCCATATAACTGGAATTCTCTTGGGAAATACTGAGTTAGTTGGTTCACCCAGAAGTTTATGTGTGTGGGGGTGCCTTGGCAGATACAAAGATATATTAGATACAATATTTGTCTCAGAAAGTTAATAGGCACAATAAAGAATATAAAGCTGGTATATAAAAGGTATTATATGAAGTGGAAAGTCATAAGGACTGTGTCAGTAGGATGCTTTCATTGGAGGTAACAAAAAACCACTTCCAAGTGACTTGAATAATAAGAGGGAATGATTGGTTTGTGTAATTGGAAAGTTCAGAGGGAGGTCAGATTTGGGGAGTTTGCTTTGTCAGGATTCTGGCTCTATTTTCTGTGTTCTACGCTCCTCCGAGTGCCAACTTCATGTTGGCTTACTTGATGGGAGCAAAATGTCTGCCCACGGCACTGTGAGTAATGGAATTCCTAAATTTCAAATTCAGGTAGAGAACATCCTCTCTCACACCATTGGTCAAAATCTCTAGGATTTGTGCTGATTGGACTGTCCCTGAACCAATCCACATGACCAGGAAAATGTCAAATGCCTTTTGTTTTAATCCTGGATTACCTGGAGCGAAGACTAGGTAAAGGGAGATGAAATTATCCTCATTGGTATAGATCTTGATCCAGGAAAGAGGGGTGGGTTCAATCTCACTGAAACCCTATGGTTGTCACTTAAGGTTGGAGGGGGCAGGACAGATGTTGGGGAGAACTAATCTCAGTATCCGCTGTAGAAGGGCCATGATGAATACTTTAGTTCTGGGGATCCAGTGATTGCTTCCATCTGTGGACAATCTTGGTGGAGTTGTATTTGAGCTGGTTGTCAAGGCTTGAGTTGGCTTTGGCTATCAGGGAGTGGAGGGGTAAAGGGCAATCCAGGAGGAGGGAGCTACATGAGTCAAGTCAGAGGGGCAGGGCCTGGGGGAGCCTGCCTCAAGAGCTATCAGGCAGACCCATTTGCATGGAACAGTCACAAGAATGTTTCTATGGGAAAACGCATCCTGTGTTCCAAATACTTAAAAAAATGAGGTTTTAAAACACAACCCATTCGTAAATTGGGAACTCCCTGTTCTTTTGGTAATAGTGGTATTCCTGCTATAATTGACAATGTTTGTGTTCCAAGAAGTTGTAAGAGTTGCCACATCCATGTACAATACTTACAAGAAAGCTACAGACATGTTTGAAAAGATACCTGGCTAGTGCAGAGTTACCATTGTCATTTTGAACCGAAATTTTTACAGGAATAAAAAGAATTCCTTTCCTCTTTCTAGCACCCTCTGCTTATTATGTTAATAAATATTATCATTTAGAATAGAGATGAGTCTTTTTTTTTTAAGGAAACGTGTAGGAAGGAATGAAAGCAAGTAGACAGGCAGGCAGCAAGAGACGAGGAAGAAGCATCTTTATTTTATTTTTATTTTGCTCACACTGATTATTTCCCCCTGGACCCGGGACTTGAACCCAGGGGTATGTGGCTTGCTGGACTGATTTAAAAGCTGGTTTGTTCAGGGTGCGCCAAGATAAAATAGTCTTAAAACTCTGGTTTTCGAAAGAACTGCTATGCATTTTTTTTTTTTTTTAAGTTTCTCATGTTATTTTGAATAAATAAAAAGATTTTCTTAATTTAATATAAATTGCTTAGATAATATTTCAAAGCTGTTAATAGACTGAAGTAACTTAACAGTGTGAGTTAAAAAAAGAAGGGCATGCTATTATGTATAGAGAAACCAGATGTGCAGCCACCCAGAGGAAGATAAGAGTAGTGGATACTCTAGGATAAATTTTATGCCTTTAAAAATATCTCCCTGGCTTTTTTTTTCTTTTTTCCTTTCCTTCATTTCAATTGATACATTTCTTTCAAAATCTAGTCTAGCATTCATTGTATGTTACTTCCTGTGAAACAACAACAATATAGTTCCAAATTCTGGTAGTGCTCATTCTGCTTGCTGGTTGATTCAAAATAAGTAATTAGAAAGGAGAGGATTAACAGACCTTACCCTAATTGCTTGTTTTTGTAGAGTTGTTAAAAAAGATTTGGGCTCCAGAAATAGAGGCTGTGGCCAGACAGAAGACAACCTGGAGTTCAAATGTCTTGTAATCTTTGGCTCCACAGGCCTATAAAATGCAAGTGTTGACTGAATGCAAACAGCCTGCAGTCTGAGAGGCCCAAGCCCAAGAAAGTACAAGAGGCCCATCAGTTACTTGAAAAGGCTGGGGTTTCATAGTGACTAGGACTCCAGGCTGACCTGTTAATGGATGGCCTCATTCCCGTGAACCAGAGCTGGAGCTCTCTGCCACACAAGGAAGCTTTTCTTAGCTCCCATGTTCCTGGAATTTAAGAATAAACGAGGCTACTTGCAACGACCTGGCATGACAGGAGTAAATTGGAAATATTAAGGGATGATGGTGTAATAATAATAATGCACTCTTGTTTCCTGGTGCTTCTCTGGAGGTAATGGTTATAGGCCTGTAATTTGTGAGCATGGAGATTAAGTTCAGTATTAAAACGTTATTACAGGCAAGTAGGAGCAGGGGGCTCTTTGGGGAGAGTGCGAAAGATCAGTCACCTCCTCACCTCCAAGTATGAAAAGGTTACCGGAGGTTGTAGGATTTAACAAGTATGGAGCCTTTTGCTGATGAAAGGGTGTTTTAAAACTTCAGCTGGAAGCTCTTTCAAGTGCCTTAACTTAATAACAAACCATGCCTTCTCACTTTCCATAGGGTTTTTAGGAATTCACTGGGTGTCTCCACAAAGGAAAACTTTAGTTTTAAAGTATCAAGTACATGTTATACCTGACTGATTTGTGAAACAGAAGACAGCTATATTACTGGTGTGCCCTGGTGGAATAGCGGTTAGGACAATCACCTCTGAAGGACACAGGTTCAAGCTCTGGGTTCTGGGGGAAACAACCCTTGTGAACAACTACATAAAATAAAGTGCTTCTTCCTCCTCTTTCTTCCTGCCTGCCTACTTGCCTTCATTCCTATCTGTACTTTTCCTTAAAAAAAAAAAAAGACAGCTATACTATTTTTAAGAAGATGTACTATACTATCAGGTTAAGGCTGGTTATGAAAAGTTGTTGGAAGAACAATGAAGACAAGCCCCTTACCTAACCCCTTTGTTTAACTCAGCAGAAGTAGTAAGGCAGTAATGACTACGCCTCTGTTTTATTTTCTTTGTAAGTTACATTTTTTGTCAGCAAGCTCATTTTCAATTATTTTAACAAGAGTTCTTTTTTTTTGCAACCTGGAGAAAAAGGATAAATGTAAATTAATCTTAAAAAATGCTTTTCTTGAATCTGTTATTCCACACCCCCCCCGCCCCTTCCAGAGGCAGAATCTCTTAGTTCAAGAAAACCTTAATTTTATATTCTTTTCCTATTTTGCTTAATACATAGATTTTCACCTTTTTCTTAGTATTGGGACTTTTATCAAGTCAAGAGATTTCCTAAAATGATCACTTCATTCACCCATATTTGTTATTACATTTAAATTTATCCTTAAAAAAAAAAAAAAAAATCCAAACCTCAGGACTCATTATTTAAGAGCATATTTATTATGCATATCTTGAACTCATTTGTCATCTAAATTGAGAAACTAAAATAATTCAAGGTATAAGTTTGTGGAGAGAGACACCTCTGAAGGGAGCTTTGATTATTCCCAGCTACTTTTCTAATAAACGGGCACTTCTGACAGTACATTTTCAGAAGCCGCTGTCTCCGGTGTTGTACCTTTGCACTGTCTGAACTCTGGAAGAAGTTTTTCAACACCTGTTAAACCACAAGGCCTCAAAGTGGACGGAGTTGCTGCCTTCTTGATAGGGAAGGTACTTCTCAATTTAATTTGGAATAGAATGAATCCTGCAAGGAATTTTGTCAGTTCTGCACATTTTGGATTCAAGTCACTGACAGCAGCTCTTTCTCCACCTTAGTACCTCAGCCCTTCAGGCCAAGGGAGAAAGATGTGACTTACGTGGCAGCGCTCAGGATTTAACTCCCGTGACAGTTTTCATGTGCAGAAAAATATAGCTCCTTTATTTTGTCTACAGCCCATCTTTTCCAGGAGCTCCCACCTGCTGATGTGGGGGAAAGCTTCATGAATTTGCAAGCATGTTTTGAAGCGGGCCCAATCTGGTCAAATTTAAGTAACCCCTTTATACTATACAGTTGTGTTTTGCTTAAAGATAATCAGGTCAACAACCGATCGCACAGGCAATGGTCATAAGCCTGGATGCATAGAAGTTTATAGCAGCTAAGTTTCTGTAAGGACACTCTGACTTTCACACAAGGACAAAATCACCTAACGATGCCATTTCTCAGAAATATCCCCATCATTGAGCGATGCATGACTGTACTCAGTCTCTCATGAGAATAAAAATATTCAGTCTCAGCCAGTTTCTATTTCCTCTTCTCTGGTCTCTTCACAGTAAGTTGGTGTGAGTGGGGATGTGAGTATTGTTTACGCTTGGAGAGCCCTGAAAAGAAAGAGAAGAGAGGGAGTCTTTATGAAGTCTGCTGGGTTCTCAGGTCAGGGCCATTGACTGCTGAATTCTTTTCCAGCTTCCAGAGCCGAGGCAAACCAACAGCCTAGGTTGCCCTTTTGGCCTGGGAAATGCCACCAGTGTGGGCTCCGGCTGCTCTGACGTCAGCCACTATGTCCTTAGCAGTTCCTCTGTCTGGTCTTCTGTTCTGGGGGGTCCCTAGGCTCTGTTGTGGAACCCTTATTCTTGGCTGTGGTGGGCTTCATGGCTGATTTACTGGATTTCACTCTGAATCCAAGCTTTAGGAACATGAGATTACACAGCAACACTAAATCTCAGATTCTTTGCCTAATCAGATGCTAAGGTGACTTTCTAGTGGATGCTCTGGTAAGTGGTGCTCTTTCAGAGTCTCAGCTTGGAATAGCTGGCCTTGTTGGTATTGTTCCTGTGTAACATATCACCTTCTTTCCTGGCAGAAGCCAAAGTGGGAAAAATTTGGAGGCACATAAATATTTGTCATTTTCCCTCTCTTCTCTTTTTTTCACTAATCTTGTGTCCAGAAAAAGACACTTTTTTTTTTTTTACTTCCTTTATGACACATCTTCTGCCTCCCGTAGAGATTGCTTAGCCATGAGAGAAGGATGACATCTTCTCTACACCGTGGTAGAACTCTGTGATCGGAATCATTCAGATTAATTCTTGATGTGGAAAACCTAGAAACGCGCTGTGTCTGGCAAAGCTTTTGTCATGGCCCATTATCCTTTTTTGAATCACTGAAGCTAATTATGACTTTACTACACCCCAAATTTTCTCTACAAAAAATACCAGTCTCTGTCTTGCATGAACAGTTTCACAGGCAGCTGCTACACAACGTCTGGAATTTGGGAGAGTCTTGGGAAATTGAGCTGAGATATGTTGAATCTGTTCCTTCTTCCTGTGATCATTTGCTTTAGCAATATTCTTGATACTTTGCTATTTAAAATGGAAGGAATATGTAGTCTTACGTAGTATGTGTGTTTTCTTCTGCTATTATCTAGCCTGCTGAGTATCACCATGTATTTTGCCTGTCACTCCATCATTTCTATTACCTTATCCTACTTTATCTTTATTCCACTTAGTCTTAGCGAAATGATATATTTTTACTTGGTTGCCTGTTTATTTTCTGTCTCTATATATAATTCAATCAGAGGAAGATTTATTTGTTTTGTTCACTGTGGCATTGTAATATGAAGAATTAAGTACATTCATGTTAGGGACTCAATAAAGACATGTTGAATAAACACATTATAATCAATCAATCCATATTCAGATTTTGCAAGCAATTGGATTTTTGCTCTTTCTGTTAGGTTCTAAGCTCTGCAGAATTTGCGTAGGCTTATCCACAATGACTTGAGGTTACTATTGACACCTAAATGATCACATTCATTAAGATTAACTTTGAGTTGTCATTATTTCAAGATGTTTTAGAGACTGAACATTTCATTAGTTCACGGAGAACCTATTTTCTGAGGTTAAAGAAATGGTGTCCTCATGTGGAATCAATGGAGAACAAATTTATGCAGCCTTCACCAACACTATGTACTTTTATTAATACCCTGTTCATTCGTTCATCATTGTATCTCAGTGATTGACCCTCCTACTGGACAGTACAGTAAGCATTAATATGTATTAAATTGATTCAGTATTAAATATGAGTTTGATACTTCCCATTTGCATAAATGATTCTGAAGGTACTAAACCCCAGACAAAACGGTGCGGTTGACGGCATGTTTACTCTAAGAAACAAACGAGTTTATAAACCCTCTTGTGTTTTATTGTCCGTTAATTTAGGTTCTGTTGTAGAGTCACTTCATAGCCAACTCAAAAAAGACATGGTTGGAATTGGGGTCTCCAATCTGCTGGAAATCACTGCTGGTCATTCTAAAATAAATATAAAACATCAAGTTCCTTACCACTGACACTTCAGTTTATGATGTTAAAACAGTATTGTTCTGGAACATCCTGCTGCAGTAACAGGTAAGTTCGCCGCCTCCCAACGAACAAAGTCCACATACCTTCCAAGGTCCCAGGTTTGTGTTCCAGGGCAGGACAAACAATCAAGATGAACAACTAAACAAAAATGAATAAAAGTGTTTCTTCCTGTCTGCTGGCCTAGTCTTCATTCCTGCCTGCACCTTTCCTTTAAAAAAAAACAAAAGTAAAAGCCCAGTATTGTTTCAACATGTTAGCTGGGTCTTAAAGCAACACAACAGAACGATTTGCAAATTAATCAAGAAAGTCGTGCAGTGCTAGGGTGGTTCAGGATTTACACAATCACTGTTGACTGCATGCGATGACTGATGACTTGGATCTCCTTTGCTTGGAGGGGTTGACCACAAGAATTGTCCAGATATCCAGAAATAAGTTGTTCCAGACCTGTTTCTACAACAAACACAGGAGCCCTCTGCATTCTTAAGATCATGGTTGTGAATCATCTCAGCTGCATCCCCAAACAATTTGAATCTCTTGGAACGGCCTCACCTGTGCTCAGAGCCCGGGCTAGGAGAACTGGGATCTGGCCCAATCACCAGGGCCGCAAGACTGCTGGCATATGCAGGCAGTTCTCCAGCTGTTCTGTGAAATGATTACATTGAATTATCCTACCTCATGAAGGATGCCAGTAGTGCAGTTTAGGGAATATTTTAAGCCTACAGATTTAGACCTAGAGTTAGAATATGCTATTGTTGTCTGACGATATTTTGTTAGCATAAAAACTCCCCCAATTTTCCATCTATCTATCTATCTATCTATCTATCTATGGTTTATGATAGTAGTCTCCTTAAGGCAAAAATAGGCTGATGGAGAAAAATTACTCTATTCAATGAAAAAAAATGTGTATTTAGTCCCTATAGGCTATTAACCACTCGGTAAGCCCTGGGAGAGATACAAAGGAAAGCAAGCAACGATTCTTACCCTCAAGAAGCTAATAATCTAATGCTAGATATAATCTATACTTGGATATACATAGCATATATTTTAATGCAGAAAGGTGATTTAGTACTTTTGTTTATAGATGTTGTAGGTTAAGAGATGTGATTACTTTTGTTCGCAACATTAAGGTTGATGACTAATGACATTTTTTTGTTCTTTGGAAGATACAGCATCTGCCAGCACTTCCTTTGTTCAAATACCAGAACCATTAAAAATAGCACCGAACATTGCATAATAGAAATGAGTAAGTTTTATTGAATCTTAAAATAAAGCTAAGTAATCAAAACATTTGAGTTATTGGATTAGATGTTTATGGTTTTCAAAATATTATTTGACATCTATTTTCTTTGGATTCCCCCCCAACCCCTCCGCCCCTTAATGTTGAAGTACACAGAAGAAAATCCTGTCTGTTGAGATTTATTTTATCCTTGGCTGAAGCCTGCCTGGTTTAGGGTTCCTTTTTATTACCAATTTAATAAGCATGCTATTTTTAATTTCAAACTGTTAATGATTATTTTCATTTCTCAGGGAAATCCCTTTTTTTCAGCCCTTCTATCTGGCCCCCAGCGGAGCAATTACAGCACCTTATAAGTCTCTCTTTCCTCCTACGACGTTTCATAATTCCAGTGTTGTTCACTTCAGCGCAGCTTCCAAATTTAATTCATTTGTTAGGCCTATTTTTACCTTAAGACATGCAATCTGAATGTGTTGTTAAACTATCAGAGAAAGTGCTTTTCTTTGTGCCTTCCATCTAAGGCGATGTATGCGTTCCTAATGATATTATTTATAGCTGTGGGCTGTGAAAACGGAGCACAGACAGGCTGCCTACAGCCCATGTCACACTTTATTTATTTATTTATTTTGATTGGAGTAGTTAGTAATTAGAGCTGAATTGTTTGGTCACGAGCAGTCAGGGAGTGAAAATGTAAAATTCAATATGTTTCATTTTCATGGCTCTGGTGTGAAATCTGTACATGTTGCGGGTAATTCCAGAGAGGGGTAAGCCCCAGGTACTTACCTGAATAGAATGTTACAAGTATGAGGCATAAACTCAGCATCCCTTGCCTCATCCATCTGTCCTGGGAGTCAGTGGTTGTGAATATATGAATCAAGATAAGTTCATTTATACTGCAGTAACCAACAATCTCCACATTTAGTGACATCTAGGGTGATTTATCTTCTATATCACCTCTTTTCCACATTGACTCCACTTTCTGTTATCTGCTGGAACAGTTTTTATCTGGAATATTTGGTCATTGTAGCAAAGGGAAAAGAAACATGGCAGACCACATATCAGATCTAAAATCATATGTGTGAAGGTGACACTTCATTCTTGTCTAAAATGAGTCATGTAGTCACTTCTGAGTTCATCAGAGCAGTGATATATATGCTTTCCCCAGGGAGGACTTTGCAGGAGGAGCAATGATGTATTTGGTGAACAAATATTATAGTGGGAATTCATTGACTTTCATCTGAAAATATGTTAACAGAAAGTAAGTTTCCAAAGACTGAATTCTGTGACAGAGCTTGGCAAAGAACTCATGTCTTATCTCATTTTTTATTTTTAATTTGTTAATGGGGGTCAAGGAATGAAATGGAGGGTCTCCTTGTTTAGAATGTTAGGCCCTTAAAAGAGACTTTCAAGGCATAATTTCTATCTCCTGCAAATGGAAGTTCCAGCAGATTATGATTTTAATTTATTTCCACTCACAAGGTAAATGATTTGAACAAATTAATTGGCTTCTATGTCTCAGTTTCTTCATCTCAAAATAGGGATTATAATAGTATTGACTTTTCATGGTTAAGAAGATTAAATATGTTAATATATGTGGGCATTCAGAACATTGTCAGGAAAGAAGGGGCTGTGTGATTGCTAGCTATCATTATTATTATCTGTATTAATGCAAATTAAAAACCAATGGCAAATTGTAAAGACGCATTTAAAAATTAAGTTTTTAACCAGAAAACCAAAATAATAAAACAAACTCTAAAATGTAATTTATTGGTTCAACTTTCAAGGCTCTTCTGAAGCAATGGTATCTTTTTCTTTGCAAACTTACTTGTAAAATTATCTTCAGAGAATCTAGAATACAGCACATAAAGTCTAAGAAAATGGGGTTCAAACTGGATTCTTTAGAGAATCTAGAATACAGAACATGGGGTTCAAACTGGGTTCTTTAGATCACTAATGGATGTTTGGAGGAGGGAGGAAGAGGAAATCTGAGTTTGAGCGAGCAGGTGAGTCCACTCTCACCACAACCCTTTTCTGTTTACTGCCCATGATATCTCCAGAACAGTAACTTCTCTTAACTTAAAAAAATTAGGCTTTTATATAAAATTTTAGGAGTCCATATGTTTTAGAAAGAGGTCAGATTTTAAGCATGATTGGTCTGAGTTGTAATTTGGAGCAGTGGAGTTGAAAACATTAGAGACAAAGTAGAGTAAAAGCCACAGTCTCCTGGTTTTCAGAGTGACCCAAGTGAAGTAACTATACCAATGAGGAGGTGCCATGGCTGTTCTGTTCTGCTCCATCGCATCCTGCTTGTCTTCATTACCTTTTCATTCACTTCTCTGCCCTCAGCCCTTAGTTGCAGACCAACATCCAGCAGTTGATTTGTTCATTATCTTGATCTTAGCCTCGTTTCGATCCCATGGAAATTATTCTATGCTATATTGAGAGATGGGATGACGGGTAACCTCAGATGGTAGGTAACCTGTCTGCATACCTCTAGACAGGCTGATGTCAAAGTACCCTGTCATGTTGGTGAACAACCTCTGGCTGTTTAGCATGTAGAACACACAATATTAAATGTTACATACTTTAGGTGGCTGTTACATGTTTATGTAGAAAGATTATTCGTTGATGTGGTGAATTCATTGTTAAGTTTATTCCAATCAATATGTAATGAATGAAAAGTAAAACATACAGGAGTGTTCTGGGGAGGTCTTTTAGGAATTTCTGTTGTCAAGGGAAAATATTAGCATGATTGAACTCAGGGATTTTATTATTAAATTATATTTTAGTACTAACCTACTCCACCATTTTGATTCTGTTGTTCTGACTTTTCAGATACATCGAACTTTCTCTTATCTTTCTATATATTTTTTTTTAGTTTGGTCTCTCTTTTCCCCATTATCTTTTGTCTTCTTCATTTACCTGAATGAGTCTTAAGTCTTAAGTCTTACCTGATCTCTCTTTTCCATTCACCTATCTTCTTCTCTTCATTTGGTCTCTGTTTCCAACTCTATTAAATTTCTTATAATTTCCATATGGAATGACGAAGAAATAAATACAATACTTCCAATAACTATTACTGATACAAATAAACTCTTTGGAACAGTAAAATTAATAGTCTTCAGTTGCACATGGTAAAACTTTTGATTGGCCAAAAATTAATGTGAGAACAAGATCTTGACAATCTGCAAAAACTCACCCAGGAATATTGAGCTAAGTAGATATAATGATCACATAGAAAATTCACAGGAATGGAAAGAAAGCAATAAAAGTCAATATGATAAACACTGTTCATTAATGAAATTATGCTTTTGTAATTTAGATGGAAATAGCTAATGATAATGAAATAATCTGTTAAATAAAAAAGAAAAGTAAAAAAATATTGAAAATGGCTTCTGAACTGTTTTGACCAAGGAAATAGTTTGACTTAGTGGTATTCATTCTAAAAGCTAATTTCCTGATGAAAAATTTATCAGTACTGGCTTAATCGGATCCGAACATTTTCAGGGTTAAAATTTCCTCAGAGACAAAAATCTCTGGGTCAATATATGTGGGGAGGGGGCTTGAAACATTTCATAAATATTATTTTGTAATCTGATTATTATATAACAGTTTATCTTGTAGAATTTTATATTACTAAATATGTGTCTATTGTACAATAGTGGCATATTCCACTCTGTGTAAGTGCAAAAATTTATTTAGTTCATCTTTTGTTAATGTGCACTTAGAATGTTTTAAACTTTTTACTATTGTGAACAATATCTTTATAGATGAACGGCACACTTTTCATAAGAGAAGCATTTCTTAACTTTCTATTTCTGTATGGGTTTCAGAACAGATATTGTCTGAAAAACTGCAGTGAAAAAAGAGAGACTTTTACTTTTTTTAAGTTCTGGTTATCTGGCATGAAGACTATTTATTAAATCAAAACCTTTTGAATTAAATTAAAGCTTTTCTTTAACTTCCAGTGCTGCCTGAAACTGTGACAAAATATAAGACAGCATCTGATCTTGGCTTTTTAAAATAAGCAAACCCAAATTACCTCCGCTCAAATAGCTCAGAAACAGCATGAACGAATTGAAATGTCGTATAGGAGCTGCTAGGATTTGATCAGTGGGGATTTATTTGACTTGTGCTTATTCCACAGCTATTTATAGTCAAAGGTAAATATAATTTTAGGTTTCCTTTTGAAACCACAAGCAGAACCCAATGTAGTTTCTGCAAGAGGCTAGAAGAAATGGATTGGGGATAAACTAATCATACTCATTGCCTGTCACAGTGAATGCAATTCATGAGTAGTGGGTGAACGAATGAATGAGTGAATGAGTAAAAAAAAAATGAATATTCGTTTCATACTTTGTGACAAGCAAGATGTCAACAAAGTCTATTTACCAGCAGTGAGCACTGAAAATTGAGGTTTTTAAGATGAATTCTTGCCTGGTGAATGAAGGAATAAATACACTCATTGGCTACTTGGGGTATCATTGACTATTTTTAAACATCTGACATAAATGTGATTCTCTTGTAGTACAGGTTATACTGAGTGGCCAATGATATGGACAGGAGCTCGTGGTCCCATTGCGTATAACTGACTGAATTCTATGCAAGAGCTAGCTAGGAGGGAATTAGCTTACTTTGCAGAAATAACCATTATAGGTAAAGCATCTACAAGGTGCCAGATACTCTTATCATATTGTAGGTGACGAAACAGAGGTCAAGAAAGTTAAAAACAGGTGCACCTTGGTGAAGCAGCTGTTCATTCAATCTTCTCTGAAGGACGCAGGCCGCATACCCTGGGTCGGAGTTCTGGGTCCGGGGGAAGCCACAGAGTGACCAATGCAAATGGTATCTCCTCCTGCCTGTCTTGCTGCTCGCCTTCATGCCTGCCTGCACCTTTCCTTAGAAAGAAAAAAAAAAAAAAAGGAAAGAAAGAATATGAAAAGCAAACAGAAAGAACAAAAGCACTTTCAAGATTATGCGAGTGAATAGATGGTTTAGCTGCTCTATGCTCTCCAAACCTGTGAGCTTTGTGATACCAGCGGCTTCTTTTTTACATCTATACTCCAATAATGATCCTTAAAATTAGTAATAATCCCTAGAGAGAGTAGTGCTAGCTTTCAGAATTTTAGGAATCAGATCTGTACTGTCAAAAAAAGATATTTAGTGCTATATTTTCCATTCTGCATTGCAATTTTTTTCTCTTAGTGACAGATTTGAACAATTTCTCATGCTCTTCAGTATTCTTCACCATATACTTAATGGCTATTTCCCCTATCCCCAGAACCCTAAGTATACGACAAGGTCTTTGAGGGCAGAAACTTAGAAAAAAAAAACAAAACACAAAAAACTACCATAGTATTTTGGAGAATATTAGAAAGAAAACAAATAATAGTAATTATGATTATAGTTAAGTTTATAGTATTTATTTTGTGTCAGATATTGGTCTAATCATAATGCCTATTAATTCATTTAGCTTTTTAAAAAGACCCGTAAGGCAATACTATTATACCCTGTTTCAAATGAGGACAGTGTCTAGGTCACTTATGGCTAGTAAGAGACTGAGGCAGAGTCAAACTAGTGGTCTGACTCAGGAATCCATCCTCACACCTAAAATAGATACTCAATGAGTACTTGTCAGCTCTAAGAAATGGAGAGTTATGGTAATTATGGGTATGCCTTGACATTTCTCATGTATAAAATGTCCAGAGTTTGTCCTCATTGCTGTACTGTCTGAATTCTAAATTCCTCTTGTTAATACCACCCCCCTCCACCCCCCACCCCCCAAAAAAATCCATCCTTATTTCTCCCATTTTCCCTCTGAACTTTTGGTCTAAGGAGACTGAAGACATGACCAAGCCATATTTATTCTTGGTTTTTGTCTTGACTCACTTTAAATCCTCTCTACCTTTGAATATCTAGCTCAGTTCTTGGGTCTTCCACGAAACATTCCCGAGCTTTTTTAGGCCTTATTGCCTACCTCTCTTTCAATTCTTCTAACAAACAAGCTTGCTGTTTTATACATCTTTATATTTCTTTTTGTCTCAGAAAACAAAAACTTGATTTTATGGCATGAAGTCAGTACTTCTTTGTTGAATGAGCAAATGCTCAATATCATAAATAGCAAATAAAATTATTTTTAAATCTGTATCTGATAAGTCTAATTTGGAAGTAACTTGATTGCTATTGCCTTTTGTTTTTCTTTCTGCTGTTTTCAATTTATATTATTTTATTTCTCTTGTGACTGGTTATTTTTGTTGCATTTAGGACATTATGCTCGATTGTAGAAATAATTTGAAGTCTTGAATAATGTCAGTCTCCTCAAAAGATGATTGACATTTGCTTCTGCTTGGCTTCTGATTGTGTTTACAACATGTTATGTTTCACATATGGAGATAATGAAAAAGTGTGCTGTGGTCCTCTAAAAATCTGCCTATTCTGGCTTAATTCTTTTTTTTAAAGGAAAGTTGCAGGCAGGATGAAGGCGAGTAGGCAGGCAGGCAGAAAGAGTGGAGGCATTTTATTTATTGTATTTAGTTCTCCTAGGCCTTGAGTCTCCAGTGCTAGCCCTTGGGATGTATGTGGATTATGCTGCCATGGACTTATGCACTAGGTCACTAGTGCACGGCAAGTTAAAACTTAAGGTGTGTCTTTTAGCATCTCAGTAGAGAACAAAGAATATTCACCTGAATTCTCCTGCTTCGTGGATCTTGGACCCAAATTTGTCTGCCTGGCTCCTGAAAATTGTCAATAACACTCCAACTCATTTCTCAATCATTTAATCTGGAATGGGAGTAAGCTCCTGGGGGAAAGTGACCCTACATGCAGAATTCTCCTTTCTGGGTTTCTGCTTTCTTTTGGATCTCTGTCCTTTGCTGCTATGTTGGTTCTTCAGTGCCTTCAAGTAGAAATATTTATACCCTAGAACTTGCTATTACTGGAATCAGAATGTCCCTATGTTCCTGAGTTTCAATTTTTAGATTTCCTGTACTCCATTCTCTGTATTGCGTGAGGGAGTAAGTCTTTTGAAACTTACCCATATTCCTGTTTTCTGTTTGTTTTTTAGGACTACAAAGTAAGTTGCTTGGATATTTAAAATCCTACTGCTTCAAGTGAATGATATGATGGAGGTTCTGTTGGAAAGATGAGCTGGACATGTTTATGCATTCCAAAGTACAACAGGAAAAACTAGTTATAACAGGAATGTTGAAAATAGGCTATTAAAAAATAAAAGAATTTTTGTCAAATTGGCTTTCCCACATCATGAAAAAATCTAAATTCCTTTTCATTGCAACAGAGCTGTGCTAATGTTAGCTTTTTGTTCAAGAAAAGAAGACTGTAATATCATTCTATTTGTATGCTATAACAACTATAAAATAGCATACACAGCATATTAGTGGAGAAAAAAGAATATATTGATAAGGGAAAAAGTTGGTCTTCACATTTGCTTTCAAATTTTAAGAATATCAGTCAAGGAAAAAATTACATATATGGACATACATGTATATGTATACATACATACATATATATATATATATATAACATGTCTTTGACAATGGACAAGATTTATGCCAAATAGAAAGTGATCCTATTAATTGATAAATATGTTGAAAGCAAAAATAAATACTAAATATTGAAAATGATTGCTTCCCTAGGACTAGACATTTTTTTAAATCAATTTTAATCAGTGATTACGAATGAGGTTCTATCAAATACTAGTTGCAATACAGCAAACAGTGATTTTAAAAAACACGATGTGATTCAAGTGAATCCTACAATAGTTGCCACTTGCACCTGGAAATAAAAACGTCAACCATCCACGACTTAAAATATCCCACTTAACCTCTGCCATCTGACCTCTCCTCTCTCTCCATCGTAACTGCCCGACTTTCTTTGTATTTCTTGAAACCACCAAGATTGTTTCTACCATCAGTTTTTGTACTTGTTGATCCCTTTACTTGGAGATCCTTGTTATCAGCTCTTCTTTGGGCTAACCTCATTTTTGTCATCCAGGTTACAACTTAAATTCCTCAATGATAGCTTATTTTACAATCTTAGTGAACATCCTCTTTGTGCTGTTTCCCCTTGATCAAGCCCATTCCATCAGCTTATTTCATTTTCTTCATAGCATGTATCATTATCTGCAATGGTTCTGACTAATTTCCTAACTTGCTTTCATACTCTTTCCTTTTTGAGAAAACAGGGAACTTGCCTTTTTTCCAGATCCTCCAACAGTACCTGAAATAAAATTGGTGTTGAAATCATTTTAAATGAGCTTTCGAACATTTTTGAAAAGTTGTTGCAAAATATATTGGTTATTTTAATAGAGGATTTCGTTGCTTAGATCAGCACAAATTTCTGTCAGAGAATACTTATTAAAGTGAGAGTCCCCATTCTGGCTTTAAGGGTGTTAAGTGTCTAATTTAAAATGAAATCCAAATCTTGAATAGCGTTCAAACTTACCTAGAGTATACACACACACACGCGTGTGCGTATGTGCATACATAGGGAATTTGATGATCATATTCATATAGAGAATGAGTTCATATTCATGTTTTCTGAAGATGTGTTGAAGTGATTCTTACGTTAAAAATAATATTGGAACAACATTTGCCCTCAGTTAAGTAGTATGTTTCAGATTAATTTAAAATAGCAAAGCAGGGAAAAAGCATTCCTCACCTTTCTTCCAATAGTAATGCATGCATATAAGTATATTCTGTCAGGGCTGGGATGATACTCAGGGGGAAAGCTACTGGTGGTAAGCCTGTAATGAAATCTTCAGTTTCCATGGCTACCTTTCATCAAAATCTATATGTATGTGAGCACCTAAATCTAGCTTAAAATCTGTAATGATGTTCATCTGGCCTAGTATTCAGATTAATTATAATTAAATTCAGTTCTATTAGAAATATATCACTATCTGTTAAGTGAAGATTTGTTCTTCACCTGTGATTGGCAGAGTTGTAAGAAGGCCGCCAAGATTCCCAATCCTTGTTGCATATACTCTGCATAATTTCCAACTCTTGCCTGCAGATGGGACTTAATATGATGGATCTCATTCTTATTGTTGGGTATAATCATAGATAAAAAGTGAAGGGATTTTGAAAATGAAATAAAGATTTTATATTACTTGATTTTTAGTGACCCGAAAAGGAGTTTATATGAATGACTCTGTAATCAGATGGGAAGCTCTGACATGGTGTCCATGATAGGAGCATGACCCAGTTCCACAGCAAACACTTCTGGAATGTGAGTCATACACGAATGTTATCATTTTAATTTTATAGTATTAGTGAAATAAATCTTCCCAGAAAAATGAAGAATTATTTAGAAGTGAAAATTCCTTACTAATTTTGCTTTTAAAAATTTACATTTTTGTGTATAATCTATCCTCAAAGTCCCTTCAAGTTTTTTTTAACAATTATAGTCTGCCAGTGTCCTTCACACAGCAAGGTTTTCCTAAATGTCACGTGATGAGAACAATATGACATGAACCCACTGACCCAGGCCCTGCAAAATTGTAGACTAGCTCACAAATATTAGGCCGAAGATAATTATGATTTTATTTTGAAATGCTAAGTGTTTTGATGGCAAGATTCTTGAAACTGTTCAGCAGATATATTCTCATATTTGCGTGAGAGACAGCAGGAGGTGGCTATAGTACTAACTATTAGGATGTGTTATGTTTAAAAGGGACATTAATTCTATTGTTTCTGGTTTTGAAGCAAACTCTCCACATTGCATGCTGAGATTTCATCCAATGCTCTGCAACACTTGCATCCATTAAGTACTTTATTGCCTCCGATTCATCCCTTTCCCAAGTCACGGGCTCACTCTAGAGATACCCTCCAGTTGCTCGTCTTTGAGAAGGGGTTCATTTCCCCTCACTTTGTGTGTTTTCTTTCCTGGTTCCTCATTATTTTACTGCATTACACTAAGCTGTGAGCAAAGTAGTTCCAAGAACAGACTTAATGAGAGTGACAGATTTTGACTTTCATATAAAATTATAAAACTGTGTCCATGGAAACAGAAACAGCGAAACCTGAGATTCCCTTCCTTTTAATCTTGCCCTGTGACACAGTGAAAAATAACCACAATTGAAATAGTTGGGAACAATTACGCGTTGCCGTAGATCCACTATCTCAGGTGTCAGGAAGTTTCCATTCCACAACCTATGGATTTTTGTCAATTACAAAGGGGATGCACTCAAATATAGTTTACATGGTAAAGCTCCATGTATGATTCTAATCTATCACAATCTGAAAGCATTAGAGTGCTAGACTGTACTAAGTATGTATCTCAATAAAATGACTGGGACAGCTTTAAAATGAAGGTCTGTTTATCTGTAAATACTTTCTATTTACTTACTTGCATGATGACTGTGCAAACTTGTCAACGACATCTTCAGCAGAACCTATGAGGAGCATGGCTGATGGAGAGGTTCAGCTATCCACTACTAAAATTCTCCAGTGAGCACGCTTGTCATGGCTGCCCTCAGTTGACGGCATGCTAGTGGGATTTGGGACCTTTCTAAGGTTCCATTTTAGCTCAACAGAGTCCCCATGTCTGGTAACAATGACCATAAATCTGCCCTGTAGGCTGAGACTCTTCCTACCCAATGCTTCTTTTTCCCTTTCTTTCATAAGTGTCACACACCTGTATCTGGCAGTGGGAATCTCTCTCTGGCTACTTCTGTTTCCCATTGTTTTTCATCAGTGCTTCCCTCAACAAATCTCTTGACGTCAGAGAATTTTAACTGGCACACTTTCCTTTTTCCATAAAAGAATGCAAAATGGTTTACATGGATGCCAACAATATAATGTGAGATTTAAAAGACATAGAAAGGCATAGAAAATTAGGAAATGGGAAAATAAAGGTAAGGAAGTATAATGGAGTCCAAAGAGTGTTAATATACAGAATGAATGTCATATATGGGTCACATATTTAGTTCGAAGAAGAATGTTTTTCTTTCAGTGGAAACTGGAAACATTTGAATAAGATGATTATTGTTTACAGTTTGGAATAATAACTAATAATTTAGAAGACCCAAAAGATAGAGGAAAAGAAAAATTTCTTGCCATCAAAGCAATTTTGACCATGTCTTGATATTCTTTGTGAGTGACTTATAAGAGTGCTTTGAATGTAGTCAGCTCATGGTAATAAATTCCATTTGGTTTGGGATATAGATACATAAATTGTATAAATATATAACATTTTATAGCAAGCTACCTTTTAAAATGTTTTTCTTAGATTAGTGTTAACATTAGTTAGCATATATTCAAAATTTTGGGTGGGTGATAATAGTGGGAAGAAATTTATTCATTACATTTTTTCTGAATCTTTCATAGTATAAGCCTGATGATATTTATTATTCAAGGATGTGTTATATTCTGGAAGGGTTCATTGTGTCCTTGTAGGTTTTTTATATAAATCAGAGTGGTCTATGTCATTGTAGTCCAATCTCAGATTGAAATCCATTCTGAGTGATTATAAAACACATCCACCAATCATAAAAATAAGTTAAAAATTAATTTTACATCCATACATTACATTGCATTCCACTCTAGTGACAAACAGCTTATATTATCTGTTATGCAAAATAACTTTTCACCAGAAAAGGATCTGGGGCTGCTGTGGACATTAAGTTGCGCTTATGTTATGAGCTTATGTTAACACTGCAGTTTTGTTGAAAAAGTTCAAACATGACACCAGGATATGTAAATATAATTGTGGAACTCTGCATGAATAGAATAACACTGTAACACTGTATCATGGGGAGGCAGAATAACAATGTTTAAACACATGCATCTGGAGTTAATTTATGTTAATAATCATTATCATATCACCATCTTCAATTTTATCTATCTCCTCTTATCCTTTCAACCTTTTTTAGGGTAACATAATTCAGGATGTTTTACCCAATTGTTTTGAGTCAGGAGATAATCAGATTCAATCTACAGTTATTGTTGCTACCCCTGTAAATTTAATAAATAAAATGTAGTTATGATGATTTCTTTCTCTTATTTCCTTTGAAAAGTTATTAGCTTAGCATAGTTTATAGAACTGATCTGAAACTTGACTTGGGAAATGTACTGGTATCATATAATGATTTAATGCCAGTTTTGCCAAATTTTGATGATAGATCAAATTCTAAGATGTACAAATTAGAGAAGTTAGGAGTTATTTAGAAGAGGAAGAAAGTTTATCTAAGTGGCAGATTTTGAAGAGTTGTAAGAAAGGAACATAAAGGGCATTTTCTAGCAATAGAGAAACTGGAATCTAAGCTAATATGGCTTTTTAAAAATTCAAATGATAATTTACCTATAGTAATATATTCAGATATTAAGCTCTATGAATTTTTAGACAGTGAATATACCCAATAACCAATATCTGGTTTCAGATGTGTTGTATTACCACTAACCAAATATTTCCCTCATGCCCTGCCATCCCATTAATTACCCATCAAGTGGATTTTTTTTTATCACCATAAACTACTTTTTGCCAGTTTTTGAAACTTTTTTTTCCTCTATAGTCATAACTCTCTTTTTTCTTTTTAATTTCATTCAACAGCATAGTGAAATTCATCCATGTTATGTGCAGCAATTAGTCATGTTGATGTTTAATAGTATGCTCTTGTATGATCTGTCCATTGTGCTGATGAGAGCCAACTGGGCTAGTACCAAGTTTTGACTTTTAGGAATAATTCTGCCATGGATATGTCTTTTGGTGTACAAATATAGGTGTCCTCTGTTTTTCAGAAGTTCACATTACATCACTTACCTTTGACTAACTACAGTAGTACGCACGGGTGCTAACTGAAATAAATTCAAAGAAGATTTCCACTTTCATGACAAAAGGCAAAAATGAAAAATAGCTTCAAAATTTGTTTTGCAGCTGTCTTAATAGAGGCAGGGCATACTGGAAAGGGAGTGTGTTGCCATCAAGCTCTTCCCCAGGAATTGCTTCATACAGGCTGGCACTGTCATCCCTGCTTTTACCATAGGTTAGTATTATTTTAACTTTCATGTGCTGTTTAGTATGATTTGGTGGGTTATTCTGGGGGTCTGGGAATGCTGAAAAGCTTTCCATGTAAACTCATGATAATTACTTCTTCATTTTATTCTGTTTGGGCATCAGAGTGGTTTCACAGAGACAATCCGCTTTCAGTTCTATAGGGAAACCTGCATGTATGTTTCTGTTGAGGGTTTATTTATGAGTAAAGTTCTCGATCATGAAGTTTCCATATGTTCAGCTTTAATAGATGCACTAGATCATTTTCCAAAGTAGTTGAACAAACCTACACGATAACCAGAAGTGCACAAGATTCCGCTTGCTCCATATGTTTGTCAGCCTGTGATGGCATTACTTTTCACTCTTTGCTCAGCTCTAACACACACCGTTTTATTGTCCTCCATATTCATGAGACATGTTATAATATCAATGAACATTTTGGAGGTAGAAAATATGGAGAAGAAATATTTTAAAGGTTATAATGAGAAGACAAGGAATGAGAGGAAAGAAGGCAAGGATTATTTGAGTGACTATAGAGAGAATTCTGATGCCTGAGAAAAAATAATTCCATTCAATTCCTTCAGAAGACACTTTGAAGCTCTCATTTCTTGGATTATAGAGATATGATGATGGGGAAAGGTAAATAAAATTAATTCAATAAGAAAATATAGAGAAGAAATAATTAGAATTTCTCTAAGAAAGACCTAAATGTCATTAGAAGAATCTAGAAAAGCAAGTGGTAAGTTGTCATTAATCTTTTTGTCGTCTATGCTCTTGTGACTATTTGCTGTCTGATACATATGCTTAATATCTTCATGATGTATTTTTTTATATTAACATTTTTGAGATGGAAAAGTAAAAGAAGGTGATGTTGAATTCCTTTCTCTTTCCCTTCAAACTTTCTTCAACCTCACCTAATAACACCTTTTCCCTGCCGTGGAAATTGACAGCTGAGGTTCACCACCTCTTAAATCCCAAAGGCCTAAGCTAAGTCTCTGATGTGAGCTATCCCAGAGAAGATAAATATTATTGGCTGATTGAGGTAGTACTGGGCAAATAACTTTTTGTTGTTGATTCTGTCCACCTAATCTGAAAAAAAAAAGTCATCTGGTTTAATAGCTTTTAAAAGGAAATCCCTCAGAGGTTAAAGCTCCATGTACTTAAAATTTATTGTTTACCTAAGTAATTTCTGTTTACTAAAAGCTGGTTGGAAGAGAGACACCATTGAATATAGAGGAGCTGTGTCTTCTGGGGTTCGCTTGCTTAATTCTACTCCACCCCTCCCCCTGTGAGCCATCTGGAAGAAGGGAACAGACTTCAAGTTAAATTTGGAGATTTATGAGGCATGGGATGCATAGCTGCTCTAGTCATTTGAATTGAAAATTTGATCCAATTTTGGAGATTTCCCAGTAAGCTTCAACCTTCTGTGTAGAGCCATAAATCTGGAAATGACTTTGTAACATTTTTTGCTTTGATTTAACAGGGCAAAGCATTATCTCACACCTAGCAAAAAAGCAACAGAGCCATAACACTTCAATTGCTGTTCTTGTCATCTTCCCTTTCAAGTAAGAATATTGAAGTACTTTTAAATAAGCCTGTGCTTAAATTAGCGGAGTGTAGTAACCTGGAATCTTTTCCAGGCAACTTCACTGGTGCTGTCTTCACTATGTTAGCAAAACATTGCTTCTGTCACTGTCCTAGATCAACTGAGGTCACGGTTTACTAGCTGAAATAAGGGCAAAGAGACAAAGAAATTAATACCTCATTGCAGAAAATGCCAAAACATATATCTTTCTCTGTTGCTATCACTTAGTCTCCAGTGAACATATATTTTTACGTCTACATGAGAGTGAAGAACAGAACATACGAAGGATAGTTTCAGTGAGAGCTGAATTTTCACCAAGAACAATTTTACTTCACAAAAGCAATAATGTTAGCGGCTGAGTAGGAATTTATACTTCTATTTGGCTTTTATGGAGAATTCTTCTGGAGCTACAGTAGTATTTATCTCAGATATTTACTTCCCAAGTATACCATACCCAAGCTCTTAAAAAATGTATCTAACTTACGAAAAATAAAACCATAGACCATCATGGATTTCTTATCTATTGTCTGACTGAATAAATCACTCCCTTTATTTTTTTCTTCTATTTTCCACTGCAATGCAGCTAATATGAATGGACAGTGAACCTAAATGTCACAAGATGTTACCTTTTGTACCACTTAATCAGGGTCTAATAACCAGCATAGTCTAGTTTAATCTTTTCTTTGTACTGATGAGGTGGCATATGGTTCAAGAAACTGATTGGGGTTGAATCACACTATTTCTCTGATCTCCTTCAATCAGATTCTATAAGTTTACAAAATGAGTTGAACTAGAGGTGAACATTGACAGACCTTAGGTACATGTTATAAAAGGATATTGCTTGTTGAGAAAAGTGGTTGCAGGAAATCCTTTTATTTTATATTTTACATCTTTTACTGTAATGAATGGTTACTTTTAGAAGTGCCAAAAATATCACTGTGAGAATGAGAATCAGTCCTTACAGAATGTGTATTTAATAATTCAATGTCTTCATGGTAGTATGACCACCCACTTATTTATTTAACAAGCATGTATCATGTATAGAACAATGTGCTTATTGCTAGACTTTCAGGGCAAACTCTTGCCCTTGGGTGTGACACTTTTGATCAGTGTTCATCACAGATCCATACACAGACACACAGGTGATATCCCATCAAGTCGAAGGTGCAAATTTTCTATCATATTTTAATATCTCTGACATCAGGGCACATCTTAAAATTGAGAGTGTGATAG
Organism: Solenodon paradoxus; assembly: GCA_004363575.1. NCBI lineage: Eukaryota > Metazoa > Chordata > Mammalia > Eulipotyphla > Solenodontidae > Solenodon > Solenodon paradoxus. The sequence goes on from RJWH01000025.1 coordinate 242,924, forward strand.
CTTAATTGCATCCTTTTTTTAAAAAAAATATTTGTGACATGTAGTATGGTGTGTCCAATAATTGCTGGCATCTAAATTGAATGGGATATAAGACATAGAGTACTATGACAAGTGGTCTGCAGAGAAAGTGTTCAGAGACAGACTGAGAAATGACTTTCTTGGGCTGGTGTGGGAAGACCGCTAGACAGGTAATGTTTCAGCTTGAGAACAGAGAAGGACCCGAATGGGTGAGCAGCGGGTATAGGATCTTCCAGGAGAATAGACTTTGTGAATGCCTGGGTGGGAGAGAACTGGGCTATGTGAGGTATAGATGGAGAGTCAATGCTGCTGGATCATAGCAAGCAATTAAGTCTTTCAGAAAGCCTGGTTCTTTTGACTCCTTGCCAATGCTTATTCTGGAGAGACCTTTTTCAGATCGTTTGCATAGAAAGCATTTCCTTTGTGTTTCAGGCATTGTATGATGGAGTAAGGACTGCGATTGCTTCAGAAAGCAGTCCCAATTTGACCTTTTCATCTGAATGGTTTTCGATCTCTGTGTTGGGAGTGCCTGCTATTGTAACTAAGCAGAGTAATTTGACTTTGGGGGGGAAGTTATGTAACACGGTTATATTTTTTAAGATTTTGGCTTTATTCTTCTTTGGATCTTGTCATTTTAAACCAACTAGGAATGTCTTCTTTAATGGAAACACATTAGAAAGAAGGTTTATTGGGATTATGTGATTTTAATAGAAAAGTAATTTTGCTTGAAAGTGCACACGTATTAGGTAAAATGTTAATAGCACAGGGGGTGGTGTTGCAGTTGTAATGAGCAAACACTCTTGTGCATGAAAACAAAGTCAATAATAAATAAAATTATATATATATATATATATATATACCTGTAAATAAAAAAAAACATTCCAAACCTAGAACACAGTTTGCTGCTTTCCTTAGGGAAACATATCCCTGAAACCTGATTTATACTCAGATTTGTTAGCAATTGTTAACCGCTGTTATTTCTAGGATGAATGGCATCAAAGAGGGAAGCTCAGACAGTTGACATGATGTAGATTTATTTCAAAACATTTTCGAAATCCTTCTCTAATATGAATAGCATATCTTCTTCCTCTTTGTGTAACCCAACAATAAGTTTATTTCAGGCACATTTAAACAGGTGTCTAAAACCAAATGATCCAATTTAAGGAACACTTCCCCCAAAGAACCACACATCTTACTTTATCATATTTTAAAATTTGATTCTGATGTTTTCAGACCACAACCACCATCACCAACAAAACCTCCATTCAAATAAGTGCAAAGTATCTCCTCACCGTTTGACTCATATCATTTTTTTTTTCATGATTGTCTTCTGGGCTTTTGTTTTGTGTTCCAATTTCATTTTGCTGGAGGTAATTTTAAATGGGCTTTTCTGAATGGTGCATCCACTTTAAAATCCAGGTGCATATTTGCATGCAAGCATTTACAGAAAATAAAGTCAATCCTAGCAGAATGGAACGCCTGAGAGCTTTAATGGAAACAGTGTGGGTTCTTAAGAGTAGTTTGCTGCCAAATTAGATATAGGTGGGGTCACGTCTAACTTGATGTGCTCTGCGCTGAGAAGAAATTGAGGAGAATTTGTCCCTACCAACATCCAAGAATATTTAGATCTAGACATAAACCCTGCTGTTTCCCAGGAAGCACAGTAGTTGAAATGAAAACTCCTCCATACTGCTGGGATTTAATTGACCACACATGGTGGAGAATGAACGGAAGAACCAGCGGAACACATTCAGTTCCTCTAAGTGAAAAGTCATCCAATTTAAACAGGAAGGAACAAAATTTGAATGCTGGAGGATGGAACAAAATTGCTATAATTTCCAAGGTGGAAAGACTCAGATGGCTTTGTATTTTCTTTAAGTTTTCATAAAGAAATGGAGAAAAGCAGCAAAGTGCTTTTAGATTGCATTTAAAATAAAGCAGGGAAAACTTTAAAAATAGAGCTATAACAATGAAAAGGGAAGAACGAGGCCTGAAATGTATGCTTCATAGTCCATGCTTAATTCAATTAGCAATGATGAATATGTTTGCTTAGTAACCACCTAAAAGCCTCATGTAACATCATATTCAATCATCAATTATGACTGTGTCCTTAGGTTTAAAATCAGATATTTAACTAGCTTAGGTGCTTTTCATTGGATGCTATTAGCATTGCAAAGTGGTATTAATAAACATGGCAAAATAAAACATTATAAAAAGAGTTCCTAATGAGAATAACTAAAACAAAGCATTAAGGCAACAGGAAAACTATACAAAAGTAAACTACCATTATGATGGAGGTTTTATAGATTTAAAGACACATATTCATACATATTTGTAACATTTTTCCCACTGATAAGTAGACGCTGAAATAGAATATCGACATAGTAATAGAAGCGATTTCTAGTTTGACATCCGCTGAGCTTGTGAACTTGGACAGACCACTTTACCTTTCTGAGTCTTTTTTTTTTTTTAATTTAAAAAAATGTAGAGGAATCATATTTCCCCTGACACTTTCTTTGAGAGTTGGATGAGATGATGCCTGTCAGCACATGGTAAATGTCCTGGTAAAGCACCAATATCAATTAAGAAATAATTTATCACTTATTATCATTGCACTAGAAATATGCAATAAAAGTCAGAAATGTGTTGGTCTAGTTCCTCTTCTAAGACTCTTTGTTTCTTTCAGGCCTCAGGGAACTATGAAAATTCTACTGTCCATGTTGGTTTTTCCAAAAGGCAGTGAACAAATCATTTAAGACAGCCAAAATTTAGCTCTGAGAATTAATTCTGGCTTATTGTACTTGACATGTTTAAGGCTGTCAACAGTTTTTGTTCTCTCAAATGTTTAGTAAGGTCAGGAGTTTAAAAGGAGAGAGATTTTCTTGATACAGTCTTCCCTTCTTTTCCCTTTGGGAAACATCACTTTGCCTAACCTACTGCTTTAATGCCGAAGTTGGCAGGGCTTAGCAGGTTGGGAGCAAACAAAGAAAATTCCCTCCCTGAGACAGACTGTATGGAATGATTACCCCAGGAAACTGCCTCTCCCCACCACCTGGAAAGGTCAGATGGGCTCCAGACAAGCCCTGAGAGTGGCCCTGAGGGTGAGGGTAGCCTGGGGGTAGTGGAGGTCAACTCTGGTTCTAGAAAATTCCCTCTCTCATAAAAATAAGGTTTTAAACCTCTTTGGGTACCCAGAGCAGTACCAGCATGGTCAGTTATGGAACTAACTTTGGCTCAGTCCATATAAACGGAAGCATTCTGCTTCCTCAGGAGCCAAACCCCAAGGGTTACGGATCTGTGGGATTCAGGGTACAGGAAAGGTGGCTAGAGGTATTAGTTTCTAAAACCTCTCTTGCACTCTTTAGGCTTGTGAAAAGGTCTTCTCAACAACTTCATTTCATTGGGGGATTATTGTCAGGTAACTGAACATGAGTGGGAATGCAAAAGAACTGTTGTTAGGGCCAGATAAGCTAAAGAGGAGATCCTACTTCCGGTCTATTCAAAGAGTGTCAACAGTTTACTTAATAGATAAGTAGGCTTACATGTGGCAAATTATAGTCTTGTTTGCAAATAACTCAATGCAAATGAAAGGAAGTTATTCCTAACTCATTAGATGCACAAAAATAAACACCACAAAGAAAACCCTAAAATGCAATTTTTCCAGTGAGAAGTGTGTCCAGGTTCTATGGGAAGAATGTTGCACTGGGAATATGAAGACTTGAATCTAACCGAAATGGGGGATAAATAATTTACCTATTTGAAGCAATTTTTTCCCTCATCTGTAAAGTGTGAATAAAAATAGCTAGCAATTTTATAAGGCTTAAAATAGGTTCCCAAAAGTGAATGAAGGAGATTTTCAAATGATAAAGCTTGTATATGTGTACATTTTTCTTCAGGTTTTTATGAACAGATTGAAAAGAAAGGTGTTAATTTTTACTTTTGCTGCTTTCTCAGAAGCAGATGGGATACAATGTGTTAATATACTAAATGTGTTTAACAATTTTTCTTTCTTAGACATTTACAGTGACCTGGTCAAATAAACTGTCTCAAAATAATGTAAGGGAATTGATTACTATGAAGAACTAAAAGTCTGTGAACACTATCAAGACATTCAGATTTAACCATGTTTCTCTTTTTTTGCTGGGTGATTTCACCTATGTTAGCATAATTTAATCCACAAAAGCATCTTGAGAGGTTGACATGAATTTTCTTATTTTAAATGTGGGGAACTGGAGAGTGTCCAGTTCATTTAGACTGATATTTGCATAAAAACATATTTGATGAATAAAAGCTGATAAAAGACAGTGTATATGCACTTGACATTATGAATGAATATATAAAGACCTTACTGCAGGAGGGAAGACGTTTTGAAGAATTATAGATGATTTGCAAGTAAACAAGCATTTTTATTATAATGCCTTTTTTAAAATTTGAAGACAAAATTCAACCCTCAAGGGAAATTTTATTCCTATGATAACCCAAAGGGAAAATCCATTTAGAAATTAAACTCTGAAAGCTAGGAGGCTAATTTAATAATACAATCAATCTTGCCATAAAAACATACACTGACTTAAGCCAACACTTAGGCCATGAGAGGAATACCGATTATAACCTCACCGAACAGTATCAGAAAAAAAAGCACTGCTACATGATAAGTCACTTATCATCCCTTAACAAAGACAGGAACACGGTCCCCAGGGTTCTGGAGCATTTTCCTGTGTCAATTAACACTTAATATGTTATCTGCTCAGTGACATCAAGAGGTGGTTCCTAGAGCCTTTTACAAAGACATGGGCTTTGATGAGTGACAGACAACAAGCCCAGGCAGGCTGGTCAAAGGAAATCCAATTACATTGCTTCTAAATTGTGCGTTCTCTGATTTGAACTCAGATTCAAATACCAAAGACGAACTCTTGCCCCTAGATTTCCTTTTAGGGAATGCTGAATGATTTCACAATTTTCTCTCTGCTAGAGGGCCACACTTCAGGGCAATCAGGTGGTAAAACCCCCAGGAGAGTGAATGTTCTTGATTGCAGAGTGTGAGGGCTGGCTTTGTGATTTGAAAGGCTTTTCAGAGAGTGGTAGGTCATTCTGGGCCTCGACAATTCTCCGCATAATAAAACAAGGTCAGAGATGGCTTTTGTCTAAGAAGTAATTCAAGAAACAGCTGTTCTGTTTACTCAAGTAGGCTGGTCTCCAAGGTGGAAGCCATGCATCCCTGAGGTTGACTCAAGAGTATCATCTGGACTCTGGGAAGAAAATACTGGAACTATTATTTTTGTTTAAAAATATAAGGAAGGAATTCAGCTTACTAGCAGTATGCAATGGGTGCACCCTTCCTCCGTCCCCAATATGCTGGATAGTCTTGTATCTTGAACTCTCTGGAAATTTTCCTGAGTGGGCAATGGAGTTCCGCCAGGTGGATATGGGATAGGAGTTATCATTTTCACATGTTTGTTCAGATTATTTCAAAGTAAGGTTTTGTGACTTTTCAGATTATATTAGCTTGTTTCAATGGAATTAATGCTCACCAAATACAAAGGTAGCTTGAAAATGCCTCTTGGAGAAAAACTGCAGATTAAAACTGTAATAATATCAGTGCAATGAACAATAAAATTATAGCGGTGACTCTACCTACTCCTCACATGAGCCATATGACAAGGGAAAATCTTGGTTAAATCAGACCTATTAAGATTTAAGGTAACTTTAAAAAATCAAGAATATTCATTAGAATTTGGATTCATAGCCATTATATATATTTTTTTCAGTTTTCCTGTGGTATAACTGACAAATAAAATTATAAGACATTTTAAAAGGCACGGTGTGATTTGATATACGTACACTTTGCGAAAGGGCTTCCCCATGGAGTTAATGAATACACCCATCGCCTCACATATTTAATTACCTCTTTTTCTTGTGAAAAGATTTAGCTTTCATTCTCTTAGCAAATTTCAATGATATGATACAATGTTATCAAATAGTCACCATGTTACATGTTTGATCCTTAAAACTTACTCATATTATAACTGAAAGTTGGTATCCTTGGCCAACCTTTGTCTATTTCCTCAGTTCTCCAGCCTGAAATATACCCTCTGTGTTCATTCATTGTGTCATCAACTCAGGGTTTCCTTCTCTGTCATGACTGAGTGATAATTCATTGCATGCATTGTATGCACACACACACACACACACACACGCACACACACACACACACACCCTCACATTTTCTTCATTCATTCATTCGTTAACATTTAAGTTTTTTCCGTACTTTGGCTATTGTGAATACTACTACTGTGTACATGGGAAATCTCTTTGAAACAATAGCCTCATTTCTTTCGTCTATATACCCAGAAGCAGGGTTATTGTGTAATATCATTGTTCTATTTTTAATTTTTCGAGGAATCTCCATACTGTTATTCAAAGTGTCTCTACATGTCTTCCAACAGTGCACAAGGGTTCCCTTTCCTTGCCAGTATTTGTTACCCCTCATCTTTTGTTGCTGATGGTCCTTATCCCAAGTTTACATTGTGTGTTGGGTTTGTTGTGCTTTTGCAAGGTAACTTCTTCAACTGTGATAGTTATATTAGTTGTCTAGGCCTGACATAACATAGTACCATAGAATGGGTGACTTAAATGACAGAAATTTATGTCCTCACAGTTCTGGGGTCTGGAAGCTCAAAAACAAGGTGTCTATATTGTTGGTTGTTTCTGAGGCTTCTCTTCATGACTTGTAGATGTCTATCTTCTCCCTTTGTCTTCACATGAGGTTTTCGTGTGTGTGTGTGTGTGTGTGTGTGTGTGTGCATATCTTTGTCCAAATTTCCTCTTATTGTAAGGACATCAGTCATCTTAGATTAGGGTTCAATTTAAAGATGTCATTTTAACTTAATCACCTCTTCAAAGTCTTATCTCTAAATATGATTACATTTTAAGTTGCTAGTGATTAGGACTTTAACATATAAATTTAATTCAGCCTATAACAATAATCATTAAAATAAGCTGACATTGCAAAAAAAGGCTTTGAAATCCCTGCTCACAGTTTTAAACCAAGATTTCTTTAACATTTTGGAAGAAACTCTGTGTTTCAATATTACACAGGTTTAAGATTGGTATCATCATAAATCGAAATCTGTATATAATTCATTTATCTCATGTAGCCAGTTTTATTTTTCACCACTTAATGGATTCCTTTTACCAAATTAGCCTACCCTCCTCCACCTTCTCTTCTTAAATTAGGCTTTTAAAGAGAATGTTTTCTAAAGTTTTATACTACTGATAAAAATTATGTAACAGCCTCCTATATTCCAATTTGATTTATTTGTAGGAAATGTTTGTTTTTAGGTTTCTGTTCCATGATAATTTCTTACTATTAAACGATTAATTTAACAAACACTAAGACGTACCTGTAATGTGCAGGTACTCAGTCCTAGGTACCTGAGACACGTCACAGAAGACATCTGATCCTTGTGCTTGTGGAGTTTACATTTCAGTGGGCAAGAGACTAACACTGGGTCAAGAGCATCATAATTAAGACTGAAGGGCTTATCTCCAGCTACTGGGAGTGTTGCCAGATGTCTGTCCTCAGCTGTCAGCCCTCTTTGGGAATTGCCCTTGGCTGAAGAGAGCTACCTCTCCCAAGGTCATGGACTCTGCAATGCAGCCTGCATCTGCAAATTTATCGCTATATGGAGGTAAAAAGGGCCAGCTGCCTAGCCCCAAGGCCATCCCAGTTTGAGAGCTTCCTGTGGGGTTGACTGAGGACTTCAGCTTGAATCACTGCCCAATTACTTTCTGTCCAGTCCTCTTCTTTTACTTCCCTTGCAGTCTTAGAGTCTCTTTTCTGAGGAATTCAGCATGAAATAATATTGTATCATTTTAGATTTTGTTATGTTATCTTACATTACCTTATATTTTATTGTTATACTGTATTCTTTACTGTTTGTCTCCCTCACTAAAATACAGCCTCCGTGAAAACACCTGCTTTGTCTCTTGTTCAGTGCTCTATCCACAGTTCCTAGAGTGGTGCTTGTTAGTCTTGCAATAAATATTTGTCAAGTCAACGAATGTGTTCACAAAGTGGGAATAAAAAAGAGCATGGACTTCACAAGATTAAATTGGGACATCCTATGTGAAGCTTTAATACAGTGCTGGCACATAATAAGTGCTCAAAAAAAGTTGGGAATGCTGATGATGTCATTTCAAAGATGATTTATCACTCTCATTTTTAAAAAACCAATAATTCAACTCTTTTTCATATGTTAATTGAACATTTATTGTCAAGCACAGCAGATGCTCAAATAACGTTGTCTTAGGTAATGTCATTTCCTTACAATGCTGATGAGAAAAAAGCAATCTCAACCAGCCTTGAAGGAAACATTATTGAGGAACCTGCATTTTTTGTTACATGATGTTTCACTTAAAGTCTCAGTTTCCATCAAAGTGAAATGAGGACTGCGCTGCATTAGGAACTGGAACTGCGCAATGGGTAGACACATCCTTGACCAGTTCACTGGGACAGTCACCAGTCACAACTCATTAGTTATTTCATATTTATCCACTTACAAACTATTTTCTTTTGTATATTCTTTCCTTTCTCAAGTACTGTAAGATGTGGGTTTTGTACTTGTTACCCAAGATTTGTTTTTTCAATTAGTTGGGCAATACTTCTCAACTGAAATCCATTCACGTTGATTCCTGGGTAACAGCTAGCTAGAAATTAGACAAAAAAATTGTCATATTTCAAGTGGTAAAATCAAATTTTTGTAATATTCTGGCTGTTGCTTATGTTTATTATCAGGACTTTTGGAAAGGGTTTCATTTGCTAACATTTTGGGTGAAATGTCATTTTTTTCGACTAAGAATTTCCAAAGATTTTACTAGAACTCTGTTATGTACTTGTCTTTAGGGGCTTACTTTAGATAGCTCTCCTCCAAGAAGTCTTCACAGGTTAATTAGCTATTTCTCTCTGCCCCCATTATATCAGTGGTAGATAAAACCTTTCCTGCAATTGGCACGTTTAATTGTTATTCTGCTTTTGATCGCTCTTCTTAAATGGTCTGCAAACTCCTATAAGGATCAGAAGCCTTGCTTTATTTATTATGTGTCTCTTTTGCCCATCACGATGCCTGGTAATTACCAAAATTGTAATAATAGGAAACTCTGTTATGTAGGCAGGCGCTGTTGTGCTTTATAAATCCTTACACCGAGCTCCTAGCCAGGTAGTATGATCATCTCTGTTTTACAGATGAGGGAACCGAGGCCCAACGATCACCCACTAACAATGACCCGGACACAATCTGAACACAAAATACATGGTTGTGGAGTCCACACACATAACCACTGTGTCATTCCAGAGAGCACGCTGTCAATAAAACCACACATCTAAGTTACTCAACCCAAGGGAAGAACCCTGGCAGAAAACTGTAACCACTCTTTAAACTTTATCCACAAGTTCTGAAATTTCCATAACTATATACCAGTGTTCACCAGTGAGGCTATTTCATGTTTTCTGGTTTAAAAGTAGAAGATTTCCTGGTTTACTGAAGCCCTGCATCCTACATTACTGTGGTCTTCTGAGAAAGAGTAATTTAGGATTAGCAGTGGCTCTGCCCCATATCCTGGGACAAAATCTAATCTCGGGAATAATAATAATGTTAACTAACATTGAGTGAGCTTTCACTATGTACCTTGGCCAACAACACACAGTCAGTGGTGAGATAGGAATTGGAATCTACACTCCTTCACTATTCCGAGCCACAAAATTATTCTGCTTTCGACAGGTCCTTGCTTTGTGTCCTCTGTCCACAATTTGCAGCTCGGTAGCCAGAACATTAAAGATACTGAAGGAAACAGAAGTGAGCACAGAGGTGGATGGACAGAGTTAGACAACTTTACCCAGCCGATGCCCAGTTGCTATTCTCTGACCCTTCTGGGTTTCTCCGGTCTCCAGTTTCTGGCTGTCTGTGGTTGGGTTATGTGGCCATACTCTGTAACCTGAATTTGATTTAATAGCTGAATAGACACTGTGTTCAGCCCTATTCAAATGAAGGCTTCACTTAATTTAGTGGTTTTGATAATACAAAAATCATCAGATGAAGTGAACAACTTGAAGTCTAGAACTGAATTTATAATTAAACTATGTCCATGTGATCTCATAGATTCTGCAGTTCCTCACCTGGAGAAAAATGGGATAACCTATCCTACTTCAGATTTTCAAGAGTTGGCAGCAGATTCCAAGAAAACATCTGTATGGAACCTCTGCAGATGCAGAAAGTTAGCTAGCCATGGCAGGTTGTTGGCAGGTATTTTAAGATTCACATCTGTCAGCCTTCTCTCAAGCTAACAGGTCCCAGAACCAGTTTGAAGATTCTTAAATCACCCACCTGCTTGAAGTTGACTACTCTCAAATTTTTTTGTTTCAGAACTCTTTAGAGGAGCAATGTGGTACAAGTCTATTTTTGAAAAATTAAAGTGAATTAAAAATAATTTCCCCCCAAATTCAAACTGATTTAGAATTATAAATCATTGACCTAGGGTAGGTAGATTCCATTTACTATCTTGAGAACCTGACAAAATTAGGATGATACATATTTGCTTTAGAGTCATCCTGTGTTTTTCTAAGTCAAACAGAATAAACATTTTAGAATGCACCTCTCCATTAGTTGGATAATCAAAATATGGATAAATGCATTCTTTAAGCTTCCTGTAGAATGAATTTCTGAGTATTTAATTTTATTTTACTACTGACTATGTTATAATAGATAACAGATATTCTTATAGAAATGATATACTATCAGATCGAAACAAGCTTGCTGAGTCATTTGCCCATTCAGGACAGAATCTATAATTCCTGAATGGTTTTGTGCCACCAGAAGGTCTCACAGGAAGTTAGAAGAGAAAGGTGGGGAGGGAACCTGTATTTATTGAATCTCTACATGTCATATTTATGTGCTATTTAAGCTCTCATTTAGTCTTGACAACAATTCTGAGGTAACACAAATGTAGCAGCTGTGAGGAGGGTATATATAACAGTTGGAAATGTCAACGTATTCAAAAATCAGCTTCCTAAATTGTGAACCACTTCTGTTAATTCTATTTGTAGAACATAAGATAAACATTTAAAAAAATTAGGATAAGATAGAAAAATATTGCTCCATGCTCAGGAGGAGGACCATGGTCACCCCAGGATTGCACACCAAGTTTACTCTCTGAGGGTCAGTGCTACTTACTGTCATGTCATTGTTGTTCGAGCTTTTCAGATGGGGAAACTGGAGCCCGGAAAAGTTAACTTGGTCCTTGTCACATGCTAGTATGTACTGAAGCTGGGATGCAGTCAGTTCTGCCTGCCAAGTGAATGCTTTTGCATCATACCTTGAAAATGCTCAACTAGCAGACTGGGGGACTCCTCTCTGCTCTGGGGTATTAAAATATGACCTGTCTGTCACCTCCTTAGATTTTAATGTCTGTCACCACAGTACGGGAGCAAGTTTAGCCTGAGTCAGATAAGTTTTTCTAGTCTTTGTGAGATCATATAGTGCTATCCAAAAAATTAATATTCTTCAAAAACAGTCTGTGCTGTTTAATAGACTGTTTTGCAATGATGGGGTATCCTATACCGGTGCTGTACTATACAGAAGTCACTTGGCACATGTGACTACTGAGCACTGGATATGTAACTACTGCGAATGAAGAACTGAATTTTCATTATATTGACTTAACTAATTCACATTAAAATAAAATTGCTACATATTGCTAGTGGTTGCTCTAATGCACAGGGCATAATATCAGAGTATTTCACATGGAATATAGATTGTTAACAACTAGTTCATTTTTGTGTGTGATTTGCATAATCCATAATCCTTGAGGCAGTGACTGGAAATTGAAATGGGTGTTTCATACATCCCTGAGTCCTCATATCTCTAAGTCTCTTGCGTTAAACTTGTCCATTTAGTTTTAATCAGCCTCAGCGATTTTTATTCTTTTGACTCCAAATGGACTTAATCAATCATCAATGAATTAATATTTGTGGGACAAATGTACACAATGTCTTAGTATACGTTAGTGCTCTTTTTTCTGTCTGGCCTTTTTAATCTGTACCCAGTGAAGGAACCAGACCTCACAGGCTTGCTTTGAGGTTTAAGGGCATCTGGTATATGAAAGCCTCTAGCAGTACAAGCAGTAATGTCTAAATTAATGTCCCTTATCCTTGAGAGAAATAACTGCTTTTAAAGGTGAGAGCATAGTATTCACATAACTAGCCTGTGTGTCTAAATGCCATTACATACAATTCATTGCCATTTATTTCTTTGATTCACGGTTTCTAAATTTAGCTTATCTGTTGGAGAAAAAAATTGAATTGTGAAATTCAGTTTGCATTTATTTTTGTGGTTTTTAAAAATATAAAACCAGAGAGAGTATTTTCTTCTTCTCACAATGCAATCTTTCCCCATCTGAAACGGACTCATTGTAAAATCTATTAAATGGGAGCATCTTAATTTCTGTTAATATAAAGAGTCCAACTGCTCCTATGTGTTTTTTTTGTTTTTTTTTTTTTTTTGGGTTAACTGCATTTTAGAGTTAACTGGAAGAGGAGGATACTCTTTTCTTCTCCTCTTCCCCTCAGTGCGTGTGGGAAGCTGTGAATCAGCACACATATAAATCTCCAAAAAAAACTCATATTTGGACAGTGACTATATTTGGTCTTAGTTCTGTGACTCAGTGGGACGTTTCTTCTTCAGCTCTACAGTCTTAATCATCTGCTTTCTGGAAATAAAAAAAAAAAGAGAGAGAGAAAACTTACTAATAGAAATTCCAACAAACTTTTAAAAAGGACTCCTTTGACCTTCTTTCCAGAGTCTGTTCCTGACAATCTGTGGAAATTCCTGTTCATTGATAGAGAAGCAGTGCTTTAACTGTATCTGGCTGAGTGAAAACCTGCTTTATTATAACCTTATTACATTTGCTTTAATGTAACTGACAAGATTTGAAGGGAAGAGAACAATTTTCTTCAGAAAACCTGAAGCCCTTAGGGCAATTCTGCCTTTGATCTTACCTCTGTTTTCCTATTCAACTCCAGTTAATCTTAAATTCAGGTTCTTCTTTTTTTTTTTTTTTTTTTTTTTCCCTACGAAAGACCCCATAATAATTTTCAAAGTGAGAACATAAGCGATATCTCCAAAGGTAATCATTAGGAGATCAACTTTAAAACACGGTATTTAAAATTTGAGCTATTTCTCATATTTCTTCTATCCTGACAAAAAGATTTTTATCTTAGTTCTGGCATTATTAACACAATTGGACCTCAGCATACATTTGTCACTATTATAAACCAGTCTTCAGAAACGAGGAAAGGAAGAGCACCTAGAATAATAAGGCACAACAGTACTGCCCCAAGGGGAGAAAAACTTGAAGAATAGATTAAAATTTGATTAGAATACATGAGGAATGTAAGTGTGGCCAAAATAAAAGGTTATTTCAGCACATAAGCCTGTTAGGAGTAATGAAGCATTATTATGAATCATAACTGTAATGAAAAAAAAAAAACCTAAGAGAATTGATAATAGAAGTGGATTCTCTTCTGAGTTCTACTGGGAAGCATAAACTTGAATAAATACTTTAGACTTCCTGAATCTCTTTCCTCATTGATGAAATAATATATGAGAGTTCTAACATCTTATGACACAGAGTATTCTAATTTGCATAATTCTGTAGAAATATATATGTATATATATGCAGCTTTTATATATAGAAATGAAAGTATAAGGGAACTCTTGTCATTAAGTCATGTTCTTGAAATTGTCCTAGCATATCAGTAATGGATTTGTTTCCATACATCTACAACATTCTCTCTCATAGTTCTTCTTGGAGCCAAGGACAGATATTTCTTCCTGCTTGAGATTAGGCATCCTGTCTATGAGCATGTTAACTTTGTCCTTCCTGGCATTAGATTTGAACCAATTAAATGAATGATGTGGCAAGTGCATTTGCCACAGAGTTTATCCCCAATAGTGTCCCCAAAGGGTTACACATGGCTGATCCTTGACCCAGTAAGAGGCAGTTATGAAAGTTCACTAGGCAATTAGAAGTTGTCAAAAGTCATTTCTCAATGAATCATTTGTCACTCACTGTTAACAAGAATGAGTTAGGGATAAGGGGAAGATGTTATTTTTAAGGCAACTGCATTGCAACAGGTGAGTAAAAGTTAATGTTCAATACTTGTGAAGAGCAGTTGGGTTATTTTGAAACCAACAATCCTTGTTTCTTTTAGGATACTTGTAAGTTCCTATCATTCAAACATATTTCTGATTTCTAGCTCCCCAAAGCAATCAGGAAATCCTTTCTCTGTTATTCATGTGCAGCTAGAAGTAGAGGCAGAAAGAATCAAGCTGGAGAAGTCGTCAAGATTTTGTTGATTTTACAAGTTCTTCATCTATAAAGTGAAGTTGTTAGATAAACCCTTGGGATCACACCTGCTCTAAATATCTGTGTCTTATGAACCCAAAAGTCTTAAGTAAGTGGTAAAATCTCAAAATCTTCCTGTTGATCTTGACATCAGAGGAAAGGGCATTTGTTTATAGCACATTTTAATCAGTGAATTATAACCTTAAACTATGTAATTATCATATACTTGTTCTAAGCTTGGTGAGAGATGAATGATAAAATCTGACTTCTATATATTTAATTATTCTTAATTAGCAATTTAAGCCTTTTTATTAAAGAATTTCTCAGTTTCCCGTCCTTATCTATGGAAGGGTTACTGGTCTGTCATCTATTAGAAATGAACCTTAGAGGTAAACTTTCAATATTTAGAAGATGCAGTGATTGTTGGCATGTACATATTCTAAAAAAAGTACCAAATAACCTCCCCCCAAATTCTACTCTTCCCATATGAATAAGAATAGCCTCTCAGCTTAATGCTCTAGAATCTTGTTTTACTTTCTTCAAGATGTTGGATTAAAGGTTTTGAGGAAGCCACTGGCTATAAGTCATGGTGCTATAACAGTTATTTGTAAAAAATAGTTTCCTGGTGAATGGATCAAAGATAATTTCATTATATTTTCAAAAGCAGTTTACTTACCATCTTTATGTGTTTGCACAATTTTAAAGGAATTTTCAGCATTCAGGTCCAACAGCTAAAATTATTATTGACAGCTTTGTCATATCTATAGTTCTTTGTAATCTTTTTGGGGATAGTGAAATAGTCAAATGCTACCACATTGGCTGAGCAAATGCTTTATGTTTTCTCTAAGGTGGCTGGTTATTTAGAAACACTGAGACTGCTGTATCAACTGAAAGAGAAGCTGTGGTGAGGCCATTATCAGGTTAATAAACAAAGGATTCAGATATAGGCTCTGAGATGAAAGGTTAGGAGGCAGTGTTTAAATAGTAACTTTTAGTCAACCATACACAAGTCTGTTGAAGAAAACCGTTCTTGTGCAATACTTAACGATCACAGTTTATACTGATAAGGTCTGTGCCCAGAAGGACAATAAATACCTCACACTGATTAGCATTTTTTAAATTTTGAATAAGCAGATCACATGTGCAGAAAATTAGATACTCAGAGTCATCCCTGGTAAATGGAATTGTGATTTTTCATAAGTACTTCATTAGTTCTTCTCAGAATCTGAACTTTCTTTAGTAGTTTCTATATAGGGAAGGTCACAAATCTTCCTAAATATTTAAGGATTTTTTCAAGTATCTAGTTGAAATATTACTTTAATAGAAATCTCTTAAGAGCTTAAAGATCTATAACTTCTTTTTTTTTCATAGTGGAGCTCTCCCCTCTCCATATACTTTTTTTTTTTTTTTTTTATAAGGAGGGTTACTATTGTTGTCTGTGTCAACACATGCCTCATTTAAATGAGAATCAGCTGCTCTGGCTACTGAATTGGAGCTGGCAACCTCTGCATCTCTTCTGAATCTTCTAACACAGAATGTCATGGATACATCCAATATTATCTAAACAAACATTCAGCCTTTGTAACTGGAAGCATGAGGCGCTTCATGCATCTGATAAGTGCTGTTTTCTTTTTGTTCTAACAGTGATCTGTGTGTATCCATTTCAGAAGTCAGATATCACAATAGCTTTAGTTTTACAACATGAATTTCTGATAACAACAATAATAAAATACCCCTAAACTTAATTTGGTTTCTAAAAATCAGTGAAACACCAGGATTCCAAGAAACCAATCTTAGAAAAGCTAGGTGCAAGTAAAAGTTTTGAGTGTTAAACTGTCTGTCCTGGAGTTGCTCAGCATTTAATTGATGGCCCAGCATTTTTTGAGCATCTGGTCTTTCTGTGTGGTCTGGAGAAGGCAGGTGGTACTGCAGATTTATAGATGAGTCAGGTAAAAATATGGCAGGTGTGTCAGAGGCTGTCAGAGCTTACCAGATACTAGTGTTCTCCTTTTCTTCTCCCAGAATCCCTTGTAGCTAGATTGGACCCATAGGAACCGTTTTGGTCACCAAACACCAGCAGATATATTTGGGTCACTTTAACGCTCAGACGTCAAAGAGCTGGTGTGCCTCTTCCATCTCTTTTACCAAGAACTCCAGATAGTATAGCTATAAGACAGTATAATTCTAAGAGAGAGGATATAAGACAGAAGCACATTCCTACTAGGTGAAGTCATTGAGATTTAGGATGCTATTGTGGTGACCAGTATTAATTACTCCGACTAACAGACTACGTGCTACAGTGTGGTAGAAAACTGTTGCAGAGGCTGGGGCCATTTTCTAGGTCAAGGAATTATAATCCTGACTTTGAGTCAGAATCAACTGGGGGAGGTTATTTTAAAAAATCTCATTTCTGGGACCCATAGAAGATTTACTAAAGTTTTATTGTGTGGTAGGCCATGTGAATCAATATTTATATCAAGCTCCCAAAGGATTCTTGACCATTCCCTTTAATTCTAAACTTTTGCTCTTCAACATCAAAGTCTTTTTGATTATTTTCTGGAATGATGAGATGTTCTGTGGGAATAGTGTCACAGTCATTTGTTTGCATATTGTCTGTGATTGTTGGCACTACAAAGGCAGAGTGGAGAAATCCCAAAAGTGACCTCATGGACTGTATAGTCTAAAATATTTACCGTCAGGTCCTCACAGCAAAAGTTTGCCTACTACTCATCTGCGTGATTGTCTCTGTGCTTGAAAAAAGTATGAGTTCTTGATTTAGTCTTACCCATAATTGAAACACTCAGATTCTTGGCATTCTTGGTAAGTGTACAAAGGATCAGCTATGGAAAGTTATTTTACTTTTGGATCAACTGCACATTATGTTATCTCTATGCTCCGTGAAACAGTTTAAAATCAAACAATTTCCCTTAATACCTTGTACTCAGAAACACAGCCATAGGTAGATGACTGTTTGAACAGAATCTGGAAAGATCTAGGTGGTAACTATGGGGAAAAATTTCCAAATATGTATGAATTTCTCTAGCACTTTTGATAACAAATGAAAATACCAAAGAGCGTTGCTATCTAATGGCAACTGAGTCCAACTCCACCATGCTTTTTCTTTAAAATGAATCTTTCATTCATGTTCAATTTATTTCAAATGCTTGGTACAACCCAAATATATATATTTTTTAATTTAAAGTTAAAAATGTATTTATATTCCAATACACACACTTAAATATAAAATTTAAAGTTGTCAGTTCCAGGAAATTCAACTTTGAAGTGCAGATCTGGGTGGGAAGGTAGCTATTTAAAAGAGTTTCAAATGCATGTTTTGACTAAAGATCTTTTCAACTCAATGAATCACTATTGTGTAAAGACTTCCTTTCCCTTTGTCTCGCTAATGCATTGCTTCCAATCAAACCTAGCGAGCCACAACAGAGAAACTGAATATTTTTGCTTTTATCTCTTGGATAAATGATCTCTGTTAGAGTTCTGCAGAGAAAAGAGGGCCTCATGTGTGAATCATAAGGAGCTTCCCCTAGTCATTTTTGAGGACTGCAGATAGAATCCTGATGAGTCCCACAGAAGAGTAAATGCTGAGGTCAGACTGGAATACCTTCTCTGAAGAGCAGCAGGAGTTTCCTTTCACATGGCTCTTTTACACTGAGTAGGAAAAGGTTATATTAAAGCTCTACTGCCTCACTCCTCTAATTTATATAACTTCTTGGAGCTATAGAAGAAAGAAAAATCAAGCCAAAACATACAATTTCGTTATAGTCCCTAATGAAAATAATTGGTAACATGTGTACTTAATTTTGGCTATTCACTCTTCTATTTACTTATCACTAGTTAATTGAGAGTGGCAGTCCCAATTAAACAGCCGCTGGTAGCATGTAATAGTTAATTCTGAGCAGGTTTGAAGTCTTCTTTGTCTTTGAAAAAGTCTCAGCTCTTCAGGGCATGTCTGTTTTGGATTGAAGTCGTAACTTGGTATCCAATGATTTAAATTCAAGAAAATCCTTTAATATTAAGGTTTAAATAAATGAATTTATACCCCATGTCATATGTTTAGCAGGTGACTACAACCATGTGCTCTTTGTCCTACTTAGTAGGGAATTATAATGTGTAAGGGATTTAAATTAGGCTGTAACCAGACTTTTTGCTAGAGGCAAAAAGAAATGTGGTTAATGCGGCGGGCTAGCATAAGAAGTATGTGCATTTGGGTCATTGCAGTGATTTCTGATTGAATTTAGGTAGTTTCTTCTAAAAAGAGTTCATGATATCCTTCTCTCTACCTATAGGTTCAAAATATCACACCCAAATACCCCATTTTATGCAGTTACTATTGTCAAATTGCTGGGGTAGATAATATGTTTCTCCAAAAAGTTTGGCTAATGGGGCCTATGAAAATGATGATGAAAGCTAGTTATGGATGAGGGCACATATTATTTGCTGTAACAATCACTGTGCTATCTCCAGGATGATTTCTAAGCGTTGTAAAGGCTAACGGGCTCACTAAAGAATGTGATGACTAGATTTTTATCAACACAATTCTTATTAATAGAAAAGGGTATGGCGTGGGTGAGAACCACAACCCTCTTGGGTGAGCACATATGCACTAAGAGCCCTTTTCAGACAAGATGCCATTTCCCTTAATCTCAGAACTAAATTAAAAATGTACAAAAGTCATCCTTTCACTTTGAAGTCATTTATGGATAAAGATGAACCTGGATAATTGTGAAAATTAGCATAGCTCATTTTAGGATGCTTATTTGAAGTTCTTTCCCAACTTCTTCAGTACCTTTCCTTTTGACTCACCATGAGAACAGCATTCAAGGAAGTGAGTCACGTTGGTCTGCTCTAAAGCATCTATCTCACCTCTCCACATCTCTTCCATTTTGGATTCAACTTCCTACTCTGTCTCTGTGGCTTTTCTCAGACTCATCTGCTCTACACATAGGGCAAAATACTAGTGACACAGTTCCTCAAGGGGCCAGGGGAATTAAAATTAAGAATCATGCAGTAGTTTTCTCCCTTTAGTCTTATTCTCTTATTTATTTATTTTTAGTACTACCGAAAAGGGAAATATATAATATCTATCTATGAACTGAACTACAGATGCTGTTGTAAATCATAGCATTGGCTTGCATAAGATTGTTTCTAATGTAAACATATAGATATACAGAGGCTCAAAATGATAGCTTCTCAGTCATCTAGGACTTCAGTTCCTTCCAAATTTCTATGTCATCAAGGTTGGTGAACTGGGTACATGACTCTTACCCTCATGGATACAGCATGAACTTATATTCAAGAAGTAGGATAGAGAAATAGGGAAGGACACAACTTAGAAGTTATATCCCACTGGTCAGAACTTAATCATGTAGCCTTACCTGCTTATAGAGGAAGCTGAGATATGTGTTTAGTTTGAGCACCCAGCTAAAATTACAGACTTCTAATAATGAGGAAAAAGTAGGGAACAAATGTAGACATTCAACAGTGCCTACCATGAGTCATCCAAGCAGAAATCAAATAGCTCGGTTACTTTCCTCTCATAGAATACACTAACCTCCTGCCTCCAGGTATTCAACTAAAAAGTCCGTTCAGTTATTGCAGTTAGCTCAAGGTTCAGGATCTCTGGATGATGCTTTGTCCCTTCAATGAGGTCAGATACAGTTCCTTTAGGTC
The DNA here is from genome assembly GCA_004363575.1 of Solenodon paradoxus. NCBI lineage: Eukaryota > Metazoa > Chordata > Mammalia > Eulipotyphla > Solenodontidae > Solenodon > Solenodon paradoxus. The sequence goes on from RJWH01000025.1 coordinate 263,030, forward strand.
CACAGTTTTTCGGCCCCATTTTCACTTAATAAGCTTCAGTGGAATAGTAACATGAGAACCATAGCCAGCACTCCTAGTTGGAAAAGGAGTTAGTGCAAATGCTTCCCAGTCACTAGGCTCTAGCTGTTATCAAATCCTGTTGGGCCAGAATTGGGATGGGGTGAGATGGAACAAGTCTCTAGCTTAGTGCATCTGGCAGCTCTTGGTTCTAACCCTCTAGGAGGAGCTCTGTTCTTCCGTTATCCTCCCAGACCACATCTAAAGCAGGCCTTGGACAGTTTGCCCTCTTTCTCAGCCTCTTTTCTGATGGTGGAAGATTTGGGTTCCAGGACTTGCTTTGGGGCTTGAATGATCACAAGCTTTGTCAGACTTGGCTTGTGGTTTCTTTAGCAATGCAATTCCCTTGAAAAGTTAGTAAGTGTCTGGTCTATTTGTTTCTGATTAGTAGTCCTCTGAGTAAGCAAAGCTGAAGGACTCACACATGATTTTTCAAATGACTTTTTCTTTTACTTATTGACAGCTGTGGTCTGCTTACCACTCTGCCTACCTATGTTAGTGTATTAGGGCTGTCGTAAGAAAGTACCACAGATGCAGATTGGGTGGCTTAAACAAAACTTTATTTCCTTGAAATTCTAGAGACTGGAAGCCCAAGATCAAGGTGTCAGTCTTGAAAAGGACTGTCTTCTCCCTGTCTTCATGTGGTCTTCCCTTTGTGCATGTCAGTATCCCATCTCTTCCTTTTAAGGACCCCAGCTATAGTGAATTAGGGTCTACCCAAATGACTTTATCTTAACTTCATCACCTCTTTAAATACACTATCTCCATTCTGATATGCTAGGGATTGGGAATTCAACAGATGGATTTTTGGGGAACACATTTAGCCTATGACACTATTCTTCCTGGCAATAAAGAAAATGGTCTTGGATGGGAAGAAAAGACCTCAAATACAATCTTTGCTATGAGGCTGACTCCCATAGTTTTCTGGCAGAAAAATCTTAAATGATAGAGAACTAAAACAGAATCTATCTTCAGTTAAGTCTATAATTTTCTTTGAAAAGGGTTCAGTTTGGGTACAGAAGCAGTTAGTTTTTTCCTCTTCTTTAAAGGCTCCATTTTGAGTAGTCCTTTCCTATAAAAAATAGGCTTTTCCCAGGAAATGGTGACTTAGAGGCAGAACAGCATTCACTCCTACTTATGCAACTGTCTAGCTCTAGCTGGAGCCAATCTCTTTAATCATTCTTTATGGAAAGGGGAGAGAACCAATATTCTGAATTTTCAATCTGTGGCCTAAGGTTGCAGATTGGGTTGGCTGGATATGATAAGAGAAAGTTTTCTTAAATGTTGAAGCCTACCATCACATGGAATTCCAATTTGCTGGTCTCCAGTGATGCTCACTGTTTGGTACCAGTTTTCGAAGCCAATGCTACACATGAAATCTATTTGGCAATAACTAACAGCTTCAAAACAACAGTAGCTCAAATAAGTTTTCTTTCTCTCTTACTTTAAGTCAAGATGTAGGTAGTTCAGAACTGATAGGGCAGGCTAACACAGGGGACATCTGGGGTCTTGATTGCTTCCAACTTTCTATTTCACCATTCTTGGGTACAGTTTTTACTACCATGGTCATAACTAGTGAACTTATTTATATTATATTATATTATATTATACTCCAAACATCAGGATGGCTTAAAGGGGGAAAAGGAACAGAGCTTCTTCCTGTAAATACACATCTCAGAAGTCATACCTACATATTCTGCTTATATTCCATTAATTAGAACTTTACTACATCGCCCTTCCCAGCTGGGAGGGAGTCTGGGATATCTGACTATATTTGCAGTTGCAAAATTTTAAAATTTTCCCAGTGGAGGAAGATACCAGGGATACTAGATAGTAGAGGCCTATTAGACTGTCACCCTCAACTAGAAAAAATTGCTTCCTCTTTATTTCTATTGACTGAAACTTTTGCACGCTTTTCCTCAACTACAGAAGAGCAGTGACATTCAAAGTGAAATCACTGAGGAAGTTTAAGAGTCTGAATGAGTTCTAAAGTCTTTAAAGAGCAAATTCATTTAGGGCTATGTCAGGGTATATTTAGCAGTATTTTAATTCCAGTGAAAATAATACTTAATCTATGTTAACAACTAATAATGACAAATATTATCTATTAAGAACTTCCACTATATCGCATATTATGTTAAGCATTTCATGTATATTTTCCCATTTAGTCTTCATAAATATTGTGAAAATGGGTCTTATAAGCACCATTTTGCACATGAAAAAAGTCTAATTTGGAGGGATTTTGACACCTACTCAAAGTCATGTACCTCCTAAGTGGTAGAGCTGGTATTTGCTGTTTATATGACTGACTCTAAAGCCTGCTTTATCTATCATCTGAGTATAGTGAAAACATTGGTTCTCCATAGGTGCAATTTTGCCCCACTAGGGAGGATTTGGAAATGTCCAGAGACATTCTTGATTGTTATAACTGGGCAGTTGTTACTGGCTTCAAGCGGGCAGAGATCAGAAATACTACTAAACAGCATACAATGCACAGGATGCCTCCCCTCTCTCCAATAAAGAATTATTTGGTCCAAAGTGCTATTAATGTGGAAGTTGAGAAACCTCAAATTAAAACCTTACTACCTAAAATATTTGTCAGATGCCTTGGTCCTCACTGAATGATAGCAGATGATTTGTAGCCATTTAGCTTGCTAATCTCTGGAAACAGATAATTTCTACTGCTGCGTAAAGGCCTGAATTTGTCTTAGTTATTAGAGATCTCTTCTTCCTTGCAGAATTTAGCTGATTCACACTTTAGGGGAAAAGATTGAATTTTTTGAAGATGTCAAAATAGGGAAATTTACAGATAGAGAACAGAAAAACACATTTAAAACCAGTTATTTTATATGTTATACTTCCAAAAATTTTAATAAAAATGAAACTTACATCCCTATTTAAAAAGAAATGACCTGAAGTATTAATCCACCCAATTACTTTAAAATTTTAAAATTTTATTTAGTTCTCTGTTTTTTTGGTTTCTCTATAGGCTACGTATGAGTGATATCACACAATGTCTGTCTTTTTCCTTCTGGCTTAACTCATTAAGCAGAATTCCCTCCAGGGCCAACACTTCTTTGCAAAAGGAAATGGCTGTGTATAATAGACATGCCTGTAACATGAGTCAACATTTGATACTACTCTTAGGCTTCTTGGTTGTACGGATTTTAAATGCTTATAACTATTTTAATGCCAATAGACAAACTTTCTTTTAAATAGGAATTTACTAGCTACTTAAAGAGAAGAGCTGTTGTCCTAGGCAATCAGGTAGAAATGTCTATGAGTTTAATAAGAGGGGCTGTAGGGAGATGATAAGGATTCTGTGACAACAGAATGGGATACAGCAGAGATAGGTATGGACTCACAGGAGAAAACTACTGTCATGGTAGAGGAGGTGTAGAAGAAAGAAAAGATGGTGAATTTTAGCCAATTTTTAAAGATGATTAGCTTTGGTAATATTAGCTGATGTCTGATCGGGAGGAAGAAGTCCTGACTATCTATTACAACTGTGTAATTTTTGCCCTGAAAACCAGCACATATTCCAAGGCAGGTCTGCCTTCATTCAGATAGAGTGACACCTTAATATCAGCATGAAATATTCCTTCTACTTTATGAATTTGGCCTCAACGATTTCATCTATTTGCATCTGATTGTGTTTTATTGAGAATTTGCAGTAATGTTTCTTTCTAGCCACAAAGAAGCCCCAGGACTGGCATTCTAGATTTGGATGTACACTTAGAAAGCCATGAAGAAGTGAAATATCCTGGCATAGCTTGTACAGCATGCAGTGTAACTTGTAGAGATGCCAACATACTGTCACCTGTGCTTTAGGGAGAATTCTGGTGATTATGTGGAAGATGGATGGGCTGATACTAAAGGACAGGAGACTGGAGTCAGGGGTTTATTAGAATGCGGTTCATTGTAAAGCCAATCTGGGGCAAATTTAAGGTAATCAAGACCAATGCCATAATTAGTTTTAATTCATTGAAACTTAGCATCAATGAGGAGATTGCCTATTATTAACATTTTACTGGCATTGATGATTATGAGTCAACAATAATCCAAGTTTGGGGAAAAAGGCCACTTTATCCAAATACCCTTTTGGCACAAAGACTCAATAAAGTTACAAATGCATTTCTAAAGTCTAGTTTTTCCTTTGCAAATTTTAACTTTAAAAGATGTCTTAGGAATCTGGATTTCCCCCTTATTGCTGGGGGAATTTATCATTCATTAAATTCATATGTGAGGTAGAAAAAAATTAATATGATACTACGACATTTGTGATTTTGGAATTTTTAAAAAATTCAGTAACTAGTAGTTTCATAAACTCATGTGGTATTAAAATAAGAAAGGTCCTTAGAAATATCTTTCAACTTCCTGATTTTGCACATGAGAAATCTGAAGTCCAAAGACATTACAGGATTTATTCAAGCAAACTGGCGACTAGCTTATCTGGGAGCTGAATTGAATTTTCTGACTTCTGAGTCCAGGAATTTTTTACATTAGAAAATAAAATATTTTGTTCCTTAAGAATTTTCGCAATTGATAGTGACTGTTTGTTTTCATGGCAAATGTCCCCATTTCTTCTAACAGTTCAAGAGATATGCTTCCTTTTAATCAACAATTTTGATTTTAAATGATTGAGTGACTTTGGTGTAGCTTGTGTTTACTTGGCTTTCTCTTTATTCTTGAAAAATGTAAAAATTTTTATGCATTCACTTGCCATGTTGGAAAAAAAATGGGGGAGAATGCTCTCTGTCTTGCAAAGTTTAGAGTTTCTTCCCAGATGAAGTCAGAAAAGAGAACCAATAATCAGTGGAAACATTCACGAAATTTGAACAAACTCTTTTAAGTTAATGAACAAGCACTTAGTGATAAACTATTCTGGATTTCCTACAGGAGTAAAATGTGAAATTCAAAGAGCAAAATAAAGTAGCATATTCTCTCTCAAATAGGTTGGAAAAGATTTCCATAAGAATTTGTAAAATGGCATCTGGTAAACCCATTTTTGCTAGCAAATAGAAATTACTATTCTTTGGCCCAGGAGATATTTTCTCATAGCCAAATGGGGGATGTTGTCACTTCTGACCTGGTATTTCACAAACAATAAACTCTGCATCAGAGTGGGGCTCTTTCCTGTTTTAGAGTTCTCTAGGCTAGCACAGGCCTGTTCAGAGGGCTCTCCCCATAACTTTTGAATTTTTTAAAGATTGAAGCTAAGTGTTGTCATTGTTCCAACATAGCTGTACTCCAACTCTTTTCTGGGTCAGCATATTCATATTTTCCCAGATGTAGCTTGGCTTCAGTAAGACTCAATGACTCAAGATTCTGTTATATAAACAAGAAGGCTTATACTTACTGCTTCTATTTATGTTGCTAGGGTTTTTATTCATTGCATTTCATCCAGAACTACTACATCAAGTTTCAGGTTAAAAGGTATGTTCTCTGTACTTTTCAAAATGCAGATGTTCTATTAATAAAGAGTCAAGCCATTCAGACTACTGTGCCCTCCATAATTTCATGAAGCATAGAATGCTTCCCATGTTCATTATCCCTCTTTCCGAGCATTTACTGGGCACATGGCTTCCTTTGCAGCTGGTGTGGACATGTGACAATATTTTGGCCAATAAGGTGCAATCTGAAGTTCATGTGACCTATGGGCTATAAACCTGGAACAGTATGTAATATGCTCCCTGACCTACCCTTCTCACTGCACGAGAGTTGCCTAGAACCTAAAGATAGATGCAAAGCTATTCTACCAGTTCTGCAACATGTCCTCATGAACTATTATATAAGAAATAATTAATTTCTGTCTATTTAAGTTTTTGTATACTGGGTTATTGTGTTACATCAGCTAAGCCTGTCCTAATTAATCAACCTTGCTAAATTCTTTAAAAACCATTCATGATCGAGATGAAAAAAGATACTTTGGAGACATTTGTAGCAACTATAAGAAAGTCCTATGATCAAGAATGAGACTTCCTTTAATAGTATGTCTAAACAGAAGAACCATTCTCAGAACTATCATTGAATGGGAAACTTTCTAGCAACTCTACACACTCAGCAGAATGTTGTTCACCTCTGCCCAGTTCTATCTTTAAGGAATTTGTTACCTAAATCTAAACCACATCATGATATGACTTGGTTATGCACTGAGGGACTAAGTTTCTTCTAGTTATTAGGGTCTAGGTTGAATGCCACGTGATCATTTCAGATTCTGAAAACTGGAGTTTGTTCAGAAGTATAATTTGAGGGAGAAGTGAATCAATACCTAAATTATCTACCGTGTGCTGGATACTGAGCTCAGGTATCTCACAAACATCTCATTGAATCCCCACCTAGCCCTGTCATGCTGATGTTCTAATACTCTGTTTACAGATAATAAAATCTACTGTCAGAGGATGAAGATGCTTGTTCAAAGTATACAGTAAGAGGAAAAACTAGAACCTGAACTCAGGTCTCTGGAGTTTCAAAGCTGATGTTCTTTTGAAGAGTAGTGGCAATCTGTGGAAGGAAAGAAATCCTTGATTAGAGCTCTACACAATAAACGTGCATGATATTCAAGGTACTCAGCAAAAATACCCTCTCTGTAGTCTCCATCCCTCTTGTGGATCTAAATCTACTACTGGTATTGCATTCCTAGGCTTTAATAGAATAGCTCATCTTCATATGCCAAAACATAGGGTTTATTGGGAGCTTGAAATGTCATCCATTAATAACACTGCCTTTAAAAAGAACTATTCCAAAATGATCCCTAGTTTTTAAAAGTCCTTCACAACCTCTAGCAGAAAGTCATTCAATTTTTCACAGCCTTCACTGAATAGAAATTCTTCCTTTTCTATGACCTAAGTCCTTTGTGCAGTAACTTACATGCATACTATAACTATCTTACTGAGTAAGGAAGGAGAGCAGAAATACTTATTACTCTTCAAGAGTCTTCTGTTCTAGAAAGTAAGATGACGCATTACTCTTTTTTTCTTCTTTAGAATAATAATCCAAGTTCCTTTAAACTATCTTCACCTGCTTTATTTTAGATCTTTGTGGGATCTTTAGACAGCTCTCTTCAAGTGTCCTATTTTTATTTGTGAAATCCCCAGATTGGGGCAATCACCATTCATAATGTCTGCTACTTTCTGGGTGAATAACCAGGGGCTAAGTGTCATTGTAATGTGTCATTTCTTTTAATCCTGACCACCATTCTGTGAGCAAAATACTATTATTAGTTCTGTTCTACAATGGAGGAAAAAGACCTGACATTAAGTATGGTATGTGCTAAAATATAGGATGAGAGAGTTTCCAAACCTTCTCCTCAGAAAGGAGGGGATTACCTTTCGTTCAATTTTTACAATGTCTGTTAACACTTCTTTAACTTCTAAAGTCACATCAGCCTGAGATAATCTCAGAAAATTCTGGTCTTAAAAGCTTATACAAGTCACCTACAGAGGCCTTTAAAAGGAGGTCAAGAAATTTGACAGAGATTTATTCATTATTCCTGGGCGAGGGAGGGGTGGAGTTGGACAGGTGACTTCACACTTGCCAGGGTTGAATGTCATCATGAACAACCTTTGAAAACAGGACTTTTAAAAGCAAGAGCTCATTTATTATATTACATTAAGTGAACACAACAGCACAAATATTCACCTAGAGGATGAATGAACAAAGCAGTTGACTTAATGTTAGGAAAATGGCTCATTGTGGTTTGGGATAAAATTTCTGGTGACAGCATTAAATAACTCATCCGGAAACAAAGATGATGTACTATGAAGACTATGTAAACAGACACGGATGCCAGTGCCACATGGTAAGAATTTCAAGGAAACAGTTTTATGAAATTTAAAAGTAAAAAGAAATTTCTACATGGTTGTTTCTATGATTACAAGTATTTTATGACAACATTAATAAATGAACTGTTACGCGTGGGCATCTGACAATCTCTTCCTTTAAGTTTATGTAATCCCATTAGGCAGGAAAGGTTTTCAACCTTCTCCTTGGGAGAACAGAGGAATTCCCTTACATTCAGACAGATAGAGTAAGTCATCTGAGTGCATGCAACTGAAAGTCGCTGAGACTAATACTCAGATCGGTCAGATACATGGACTCTTAGTCATTGCATCATAGGATGGATTTCTTGACTCCTGACTGAGGATTGTTGTCCATATTTATGCTGCTGAATTTTCCTTCTTGAATTATTTTAGCCACGTTGATAGACTGGATGTATGCACTCTATGAAACTAAATGTCCCGTAGGGACATACATATTTACTACATATAGTAGAATGAAGATTCCTGTGTGTGCTCAATAATGAATATTAAGAATTTTATTCTCTTTTTTTGTCCTCTTCAGCAGCTCATTTTTATGGTTAAAGGGGAAATGCCTTTCCCAGAATAATATGTTTTTCATAGCTTCACTCTACAGAGAGGGAGATGGATTCGCAGCAGGGAATCCCACTTCCCAGAATATTTCTGACTCACTATTTGTAGATATTCCACAAAGAGTCTTAGGTCATATAACCACTCTGTCCTGTCTCTTCACTTGGAGAACAGGGACACTGATGCTTTACATTCACTTCTCCTCCTTTCAGATCTCACCACTCTGCTGCTCCCACACTCCCCCCACCCGAAACCAAACAAACAACTGGGAAGATATTTCAGGTAATGTTTAAGCAGCATCCAATATCCCTCCTGTCTTAGGATGAGTAATTATACATGGTGGAAAACACATGAGAACATCTTGTAAGGTCATTAACTTTCACTTCTCCTGCCTGCCTGCCTCTACCATTAGCTCCCACATCCTTTGTTAGGAATTAAGTGCAACTGATAAAAATTATGAGATATAATTTTTGGTGTAATGCACTAAATATTTTATTTCATTTATTGTCATAGGCTATTGAGGCCAGTCTCTATCCCTTTCTCTAGGAAATGGACCTCATTTCTTCCCCTTAGTTGAACTCCAAATGAAGGAAGCCAATTTATTAGACCAGTGGCAGTTACTTAGATGTGCAGACATATGGTCCACAAACTGCTTTATTCTGTTTTAAATCAGTTCCTCCTGATGGACTCCATTCTTTCTGCCGTTTATGACACAGGTGAAGTAATGAAGATGCTTATTGTGGCTTCCTGTTAATACTCTAAGGCCCGAGGCTCTGAACAGCAGGATGTCTGTTCTCCAGCTGTTTTTCCAACAGGAAGAAGGAATAAAGTAAACAAAGCATACACAGTAGTCCATTGAAACCACAGGTAATCCACAGCTGCAGGAAAAACAATTCAGGCCTGTCAAACTGATCCACTACTATAGATTCCCATCAGCAAAAGCAAAGGAGCCACACACTTGCAAAACTAGTTGCTAGTTTCTTTTTAATCCTTCATAACCAAAGGGCACTTAACTTGCCTGTAAATTCTGATTTGGACTAATGAGTCCTAACGCTCTTGACTTTTTAATGGTTTTTAAGTGAAATTCTCTGGGTGCGGGCAGGGGCAATCATGGTATAAATGCACAAATTATGTACAAATTATTACCATAAACCAATTTGATCTTAAATTTGAATTAAAAGTGATTCCTAATTGACAGAGCCTTTAAAATAGGTAACTTTTTGTGAATATTTTACTGCTTAATATTGGCAAGCATTATTTCCCCACATACCTGAATGTAATCCAGACAACTGATTCCGAAGAATTCTTGTGACATGACTTGTCTTTTTCAGCAGTATAGTAGCTTCCTGTGAACATTTATTGAAGGACCTAGAATCTGATTACCGTACCAATTCTATGTAAATATATAAGTTTGGAATTCAAAAGCTAATTTTTTATCATGATCATTATTAGTATTATAACCTTGATGACTTAACTCTTACAGCAATAGATACTACACTTAAGTCCAAAATGCATTGTTAATTCATGGCCAAGTACTTGACTATTATTCTCAAAGCCCATGACAAGGTGTCTCCAAGGAAAGATCAACTTACCTCTTAGTCATCCATAAGAGCTAAATCCTGAACTTTTGAAAACCTGCCAATGAATTCCGAAAGAATCTTTTTTTTTTTCTTTTTGAACAAGGTGTGCATTTATTCATCTCAATGAAAGCAATATTCAGTACAGGGCCAAGTGTGATTCAGAATGAAATTGAAATTGGATGAAATAAGCCCTGCAAAGTCACAGACTTGAATGACCACAGATGCTGTTGATGAACACTGGTGGCATTAAAATGAATTTCCCAAGCCTGTGATGCTTACCTTGCGGTGCAGTTGTGAACTATTTTCTTATACGTAGTCATTTATTATGTTTAAAAATATATTTCCAGTCTTTTGATATTACTTTTCTTATTATTTTATTTTCCCAGAGTCACCATTAAGTAAGGACAAGTCAAAGGCTATGGGTAATCCCTGTCTGAGAAGTTTGATGGATCTATAGTTTGACTGAAAGATAAATGGATGCTTCCAAACTGCATTTGCACATCCTGGGTGTAGTTCTGAGAATATTTTGTCACTTTTTTTTTCCCCAGCCATTATCAAGACTACTGAAACAATACCAGTTTATTAAGAAAACAAAAACATGCTTCTTAGATTTAGAAATTGATGACTGGGTTCAAAGAGACCACCTGCTAAATTCAGAAAAAAAAAAAAAATCACTGAATTTGTAGTTGGTAGGCACAAGGATAAATACTACCTTGGCTTTCATGCATTATCAATGAATATTGATCAATAAGAGGCTATCCATCACTGGCTTTGTACCCAAAAGTGCCTGAGATTTGGATGAAAGACATCATTCTTGCCCTCAGGGAACATGCTGATGTGCTAAGAACATAGACAGGGAAGCTAAGGATTATACCACAGCAGGATGAGTCTGAGTGCTGTCTAGATGCATTTCTTCATCTGCAATATTTCAGTTTTTTGCTTTTTGAGTAGGGGAATTACCTTTCATCCGATGCATGAGTGTTGGTGTGAATATAATTTCTAGTGATCAATTCCCACTTGGGGAACTGGAAAGGAATGACCTTCTCTCTCCCACCCTACTGTAGCTACAGGCTGTTGGGTTGGTCATAGGACCTAGGGCTGGCCAGTTTGACACGCTTCTAGGACTTTGGCTCTAATATGGAGGGAATATTTTCTCTTACTCCTTCGGATATGAAGCTATGATGCCCTCTGCTTCTTGGATCAAATTCTCTTGGCTCTTAGGCATTTCCAAGCCTGTTCTGATTTCTGTGGAGTCCCTATGTTTTCCTTTATCAGTTACTTTGAGTCAGTTTCTAATACTTTCAGTCAGGAATCATGAAATAGTATCAGTGTAGAGTAGAGGTGAAAAGAGCAGTAAATGCAACAAACGGGCAGGTTAACACTTGAGCTCCTCTTTACAGACAAGAAGGGTTTTGTAGTCAGGAAGTGGGAAGGACTTTTTAGGTGGAGGAAATAGCATCTACAAAGGCTTGGTGGTCAGAGCTGCTGTGGGCAGGTGTTACTCAGAGGAAATGCAAGCAACATTGGTGGTTTCTCTGTGGGATGTGTATGTGAAGGCATGTCTGTGAGAGCTGAGGACCAGCAGTCCTATGAAGAAATGAGTGAAAATCAGTTTTTTACTTTCTTAGAATAAACTATGCCTTCTGATGGTCTGTAACATGGGGATTGACCCAGAGAAAGTACTTAATAAATGTTTAGTGAAAACATATGACAGTTGAATTCAGTACCTCTGACACACTTTCTCCAAAAATTTAGAGTTAGAAGGACACTATTAAGCCAAGTATGCCAAAAATTTATGTGCCATCTGGAGACTGACCCTCAAGACTATGCAAGTCCATCTCTGCAGGTAGGTAATATTACACAGGGGACACTCCAGACAGTGGGGAATTGTCCCTGTGTTAAGTACTGCTGGAGAAGGAAAGACTAAACTATCATTCCTGTTGGATCTTTCAGTGTTTAGTCACAGTGTCTGCCAGGTAAGTCCTTCTCCCCAAGTTTTCTATGCTACTTCTCATCCCCTTCTCATCTCCGTTGCTCTTCCCTGGAGAGGATATGAACATCCTGGGTTCAGCACCCTCCTTGCTAATAACAGCCCTTCACATGCTTGACATCGGTTACTAAATTGCCTTTAGCTTTTCCTTCCAGTTCTCTTAGTGTTTTCCAGCCTTTAATCATCTCTGTGGGTCTCTTCTCAACACTGTCCAAGTGCACAAAATGCCTTATTATGGCACTTTTCAGTTTCAAAACAAACACCAAAGTTTCCAGGCTTGTTCAAACTGGCAAAATGAAATGGCTTTCTAAGAAAAAGCATATCAAAGAAAAAAAAAAGATTTTTCAGGGGTTCCTGGAATAGGAAATGATACTCCAGTTCATGTAGGAAGAAGCATTTCATTATTGGTCTCTTTAAGCTGATGTCTTATTAAGCGAGATTTTTCTCAAAAGACTCCCTAAAGGAATTGGAAAAGGTCAATGTGGATAAGTATTTACAGAAGACGTACCATGTGCCAGGCATGTTGTGGGGCACCGGGGAGTCAAAGGTAAATGAGAAATAATTCCTACTCTCAAAGAGCTGCTGAGTTAGTAGCAGGCAGAAACAGACAAAAGTTCATTCAGTATGACAGAGAAACAATAGCACAATTAAGAGTGTGGGAAAGATGAGTGCTTAATTAAAGAGGAAGGTGTCATATCTAACTGGTGATGTTAGACTGGAGCACATTTGAGAAAGAGAACTAAGAACTTTCCAGGTTTGGTGGTTACGACAGAAGAGAAACGATGTGGGCCTTGTTGGACTATGTCAAGCAGGAGAAGAAATGATTGAATACAACTGGGTGGTTTGAAGAATTTCCATGAAAGTTGCGAATAAACAAACAAGGTACATGCTCTAGGACCTGGTGGACAGGATAATTCTCAACTTCTCCATTTCAGTTTTAGGTTCCAGAGACCAGCCCCACCAGTTTATTACCTCATAGAGTCCAGAAGCTAAAATGTTGTCTTCCAGAACCAATGGAGAGACTATTCCAAAATTAGTTTTGGCATCATCAAGTCAGATAAAACGTTCAGAAGAAAAGGAGACAATTCTGCCATGACAACATCATCCAGGAAAGTCCACAATGGTGAAAATATAGCATTTAGTCATCTGTGTGATTTATGTATTCAGGACCTGTATAAAATATAGCATGTGGATCAACTTTAAAAAGTATGTTGTTTTAGATGCAATCAGTCCAGGACCTTCATTTACTGAGGACAATGGGTGACAGTTGAGTAAGAGTATACTGTTGTGACTGCCATTTGGTTGGCTTGTTGTCAGTTGTGGCTGCTGTGAGGCATAAGTCTCTTCTTTAGTTCTCCCCTCATGGGGCTGTGTAGCTGTGGGAATGAGTGTGCGAGTGGGTTAGGCTAACTGCTGAGGATGGATCAGGACCACCCAAGGAGTCAGGCATGTGCGTGTTGTTCGGACAGAGAGGGTGGGTGAATGGATATGGAGGAGACAGGCAAACTGCTGAGAAGAGGGGCAATCCCTGCAGGCAGTGGTGACTTAGAGGTGCAGGGACATCGTGGGCACCAATACTTAAGAATCTTGAGGCTTTGGGCATGAAGTAAAATGAGGTCAACCCAGTTAACTTTCTGTTGGGTATAAGTTCTGAAAATTCATTTGCAAGTTTTTATTGTCAGTTGGGTTCTAGAATACTTAGTATTGACACTTGGTTATTTTTCGTAGAAATGATTATTCTTCAAAAGAACAAAATGAGGCATATTCTAAGGAATTATTAAAGCCAAATTCTTAGGATTGTGTTAGGAATTCTGACTTCATCTCTAAGTTTAAGTTCTTTGACTTGCTTGTTGAATAGTACCAAGAGCTATAAGCTGGATACTTTACACACACACACATATATATTACCATTAATTCTTATAACAATGATGTAAGGTAGGTATTGCTTTAGAGATAAGAAATTTAAAGCCCAGGAGGCTGATACTATGGCTAAAATTGCACGGCTAGCCAGTGGTACAGACGGCATTCAGGTCTTCTGACTTGAAAAATTTTCTTCTTCCCATTTCCTATTATTTCCTCCCAGCCTCCCACAGTAGGGAACAATCAGAGTAGGTCCACAGACAGCATAAAGTTTTGTCAGTGTTAGCAAAGTTATGTCTGAGGCCTACGTAGGGATCCCGGTCAGTAACTGAGCAGTGTTTTTCAGACTCTGGGTGGGTTGCCAAATGATTCCTCTCAAATTCTGACTGAAGCAAAGAGAGGCGACATTCAGTGCCTGAGTCATACTGCTGGCTGGCCTTGACTTCAGAGGCCAGTGTTCCTGTGATTGTTCTTTCAGGTTTTAATTTATGCTCTTGCCAAATTGTAGACCCAATGTCTACACCAGATAGAAAGGTGCATGTTGGTCCATTGGAGGGTATCAGGCAGCTATGGAGAAACCTGTTTGGTTAGCGGCACCTGAAGGCATGTGGACCAGGTTCTTTTTCTTTGAATGTTCTCCCTAGGGGGGGTCGTTGTTGCCCATTTCCTGTCACTCATAAATAATATACTATCCCTGATATGCGATGATGAGACTTTGCAGAGATTGTTACTAATTGGCATGACATTAAAAATTGGATGACATGAGATTTTTTGTTGTTGCTATTCAAAGGATAATCTTGGATTATAAAAGCGTGTAATGGATAGTTTTTAAGTACCCTACATATTTTAAGCCCTGTTCTAGGTATTCAGGCTATATCATTGATTAAAATAGATAGAAAACAATTGCTCCCATTCAATTTGTAGTCTAACAGATAAATGCTACTCTTTTAATGACATCTTCAAATCAACTCAGTTCATTTCCTGAGTATAAAATAAGTGAAAAGCACTAGACTTCAGAGATGGAAAAGCAGTTAGATAGCTTACAGTCCTACACTTAGAATAAGACAAGGATGCTTATAAATGCAGCATGAAGAAGAATATGAGATTTTATACTACAGATATTAAGAAAGTGAAGCAGAGGCTCAAAAGCAGAAGGATGCATATTTGGATTTCCAAATGCCTTGGTGGTGGTGGCATTTGGGTTTTTTCTTTAAGGATAGGTAGAATTTTGACTGGTCATGATTAATGGGAAAGTCATAAAAATTGGAACATCAGCATGGTTAAAACGTGAGTGTATTTGAGAGATACAGTTTGGAAGATGAAGGGTAGGAGAATAGCTTGGGTGATTTGTGGAACACAAATAAGCATCAGGGTCTTGTTTTTATAGCAAAAGGGAAGTCATCTAAGATATGTTTGTAAACAAAAAATAATATGATCAGAACCCTTTTTGAGGAGGGAGGATAGTCATTAAGACTTTGAACAACTATGTGCTAGGCATTTTAACTTAAATTATTTTAAATACTCTTGATATAAACCATCATTTTATGGAACAAATTGAGGATTAGAGGGTTTGGAGAAATAAAAAATAAAAAAACTAGAAAGAGATAAAACCAGAATCTGAATATAAATCTGAAATCAAGTGCATCTATCTACTGGGGAAATTTTCTTTCTCCAGTAAAAATATATGCAATTGTCCAGGTGAGAAGAAATAAGAGCTTGAACCAGGGTGGAGACAGGGAGAACAAAAAAAGTTGTTGAATATTAAGGAGGATGAATTGAAATAGTATTTGTGAAATGGGTTTTAGAGATGAACTTCTCAATGGAATTTAAGAATTCCTAGGAGGGAAAGGTAAAAACAAGGAAGGAGTCAATGATGATTGACAGTGTTGCCTTCTAGAATAGTGGCACCATTAATAGACTTTGGGAAGTTTGGTGGAGGAACTGGTTTGCAGAGGAAAAATAAGAGTTTGGTTTGAACATGCTTGCTTTGTGTTATTGGAGGGACATCTGGATATCCCGTTGGAAGATTACAATCAAAGTTTAAACTCTTGGCCAAAGAATTGGGAACAATCTATGTAGAAGTGATTATTAAATTAGTAATATCATTGGGGAGAGAGATAATTGGATAAGAGTAAAGGGCCAAACCAAGATTAGGAAATAGGTTTCAGAATAAAAGAACCAATAAAAAATTCAATTCTTATTTTTGAAAATATGACCACATTAAGGAAAATGGGTAAATAGCAAACAAGTACTTGATTAACATCTGATGTAAAAGAGCCTTTAGGACGTGGATTCTTAAATACTCCACAGGGACATGTTTGTTCACATGTTTGGGAAACTTTATGTTGCTTGCTTAAATTTCCCAGAATGAGTTTTATCACAGTAGGGTTATTGTGTGTCAATGCCTCATACCTCTTATCTGTGAGATGTGGGGTGTTCCTGGATGTGGGTTAATGACTCAACCAATGGCACTCCTATTTGAGAATGTTTGAACGTTGTCTCCTACAGTCCTGCTTTTAGCAATTGTTGCCCACAGAGGGATGTCCACCTCTGTTTCTGTCTTTCTATCTAATCCCCCTAGAAGATAATGTTGACTGCACTCTTTTGAGTAAGAATGTACCTTGGAATAAGTCATGTTTCGAATTTTAATTCCATTGCATCATGGGATTTTTATGTATGTCCTTCTTTTGTTAAAAAGCTGGAAAACCAATGCAATTGACTTCTGAGAGCTAATGGAGGAAAGCAAAGTCAAGCAAGTGATTCATAGATTGCAAATATCATGAAAAACAGGAAATGATGAAATAAGACTATCATCAACCCTCATAAATAATATGTAAATCCGCCCCTTGTATGTGAAAAAAAAAAAAAAAGCTTTGAAGAGCCATCGCGTTCTTTCTAAAGCATCAACATTCTTGAGTTTATGAAGTGTAGTTTATGATGTTTCATTTGCATGAAGACTGATTTCGTTTTTGCCTCCACCTTCTAATGTCCTCAATTCAATTCTTCATGGGCCTTGTTATATTCACTGCCCAATTACCAGAGCCCAGAATGGAGCCTGACACGCAGTGAGGTTTTCAATACAGATTTGTTGAGTCAGTCAGTCTGTAGTCTACTTTTCCACCAACTATTCACTCATTCTCTCATCAGGTATCTATTGAGTTTTCACTATGTATCAGATTTGGTGCTAATTCTTGGGGGTACAAAGATTAACCAGAAATTGTCCATTCCCTAAAAAAACCTCTCATAACCTAATGGCACAACGGTGATACAACAGAGTTACAGTTCCATGGGATAAGAACAATAATAGAACTTTGCATACTTGACACTAGCAGGGGTGGAGAGGATGAAGAGGCGGAGGGGAAGATAGAGGTCAGAGGAGGTTTCCAGAAGAAGGAAATCTCCCTTCCTGTACTTCAGAGATCTCCTGGTATTGATTTTTTTTTTTTTTTTTTTTTTTGCTCTCTTATCTTAAACCTCTTCCTCTCTACTGTGTCTTTCCCACCAACTTTTACAGTTATTCAGGTCTCTGTCATCTTAAGAAAAACAGCTCTCCTCCATGTCCTGCATTCATTGACTGCTTTTTTTTCCTTGTACTTATCTCTTATCTTTTTGTACCCAAACTACTGAAATCTGACTCTCATCTTCACCTTTCCCCCAGATTATTCTCAATAAAGACTACAGAAGATACTTTGCTAAATCCAATGGAAAGTTTCTGGAATCTTCTTTATCTTCTTAGTTGCATTTTCCACTGTGGACACCTCCTTTGTGATACTCTGCCTCCCCTGACTTCAGATTCCTCCAACTTTTTTGGTCTTCCTTGTGATCCCTGAATGTCCCTTCTCACTCTGTTGCAGGCTCTTCTGAAGAGCATCATGTAAAAGTTGACAAATGTTTGAATTTCACAGGGACTTCTCTGTATTCTCTTCTTAAGAAAGTTTATCTACTCTTATGATTCCCATATCATTTCTTTCCTGACAATTTCCACATAATTTTCTCCAGCCAGGATCAATCTTCTGAGTAATATAACTTCATTCCTGTATTCATTCAACTCAACAAATATTTCGTGACGCCATGTGTGGCATCACTCTCTAAACATTATCTTAGAGAAAGACACTCAGAAGTGACCAACGTCCTTGCCTTTGTGAAATTTTCATTTTTCTAAAAAGAATAAAGCACCTACATGCTCACATGCATACACATTCTGTCAGACAGTGTTATGGAGAAAAACAAAGCAGATTAGAAAGTGCTGAAGGAGGGGTGGGAAATTTTGCTTTTTATTAAGAGTGGTTAGTGAGTTCTCTCTAATGAGATATTTAAATTGAGACCTGAATGAAGAGAGGGAGAGCATAAGCCTTGTAGATATCTGGGGAGAGAATTCAACTGTCAGATGTGAGAGAAAGGAACAGGTCATTATGAGTTTCCTCCATCACCCTCACCTAGACTGAGTAAGTAATCCCAGATGATTAGAATCTTCTCCTCTGGGACTAGAGGTAGATAATTAAAGGAACGGTTCACTGGTACGATATCTATTTTTTCTCTTCCTGCCCTTATATTCAGCAAATGAACTTTGCTTGCTTAATGTATCTGAATCATACAGGTGGGCTAGGAAGAATTGAAATAGGCCCCGTAAATTACTGGCTATCCTAGAAGCTATTTGGCAACAATTATCTTCCCCCACAAAACCACTCCTCCACCCATGTTCTCCCTGGCAGGGACCGGATGTAGCCTACATCCTGTTGCCCAAACCAGAAACATGGGCATCACATCCCTCAGCCCCAACAGCTGACTCACCAAGTTTCTGTAGGTGGCATCTTCTCTCAAACCTGTCCTTCGCCCTTCATCTCTGTTGCCTCTACCTAAAACAGGCCTCTGTTATCACTGACTTGTTCCTGGTCTGCATACTCCTGCATTCCTTTCCTCCTGTTAGTCTCTCCTCCAATCTATTACCTGCAGACCTGTAGGGGAGAAGTCTTCAAACAGAAATCTAATCTTAAACTCTTCAAAGGCTCCTCATTGCCCCAGGCAAAGATTTATACTACCATCAACATTCCATACTCTAGTCAGATTGAACTATTTTGAGTCCCTCAAAGGCGCCATGTTCTTTCTAACAGCTGCGTGTTTTTATGTTATTATGTTATACCCTTTGTTTGGAAACTCCTCCCCTCCTACACTCTCATTTACCTGGCTAAATCCTCCTCAGTTTTGAGTCTTGACTTGGATATCATTACCTTCAGAAAATTTCTGACTTTGGTGAAGTGGAGGACCTCCAACCCTCTCATAGACATTGTGCTTACCACCGGACTATAATCATTTAATTGCCTTTGTCCCAGATATCAGCATTTGCACTATGAAAGCAGGGGCTGTATGAGTCTCTCTGATCAGTCTAGCCTCATTTTCAGTGTTGCGTTCATGTTCCATAGCTGCTTAGTGCATGCATGAATGAATGAGTGAAGTGACGGGAACAAAGTGAAAGTATAACTAGGAGTTACTTAGAGAAAGGTGTGGTGAAAATGTAGAGGCTATTCCAAGCTGAGAGCACAGCTTGATTAAAGGCACTGAGGTGAGACATATCAGGGTGAATGACAGATGGGCCCTATGAGCAGTTTTTTGTTTCTGGGTCATAGAGCATGAGCATGGGGTTTGAAAGAGGCTTGATAGGTAGTTTTGAGACACCAGTCAAATCATGGAAGTTTTGTGGATCACATTACAAGGTTTTATCTTAATTTTTTTAAGCATTGAAGAGCTTACAAGGTTTGCTTTTAGATTTTGAAAGCAATTAGCTCTATGTACCTTAAATTGGAGGGCCAGAGACAGTGGTTAGGAGGCTGCTATATTCTTTCCTCATTCTGCCTTAAAATATGACATATAGGAATGCCCTGGTGGAGTAGGGGTTAGGTGCAGTCCACATGCATCCCAAGGTCCCAGGTTCGTGTCTTGGGGGGTGGGGTGGAGAAACCAAGTTATACAAGGATGCCTGCTTGTCTACATTCCTGCCTGCATCTTCCCTTTGAAAAAAAAAAAAAAAAGATACACAGTTTTCATCCCAACTTCTAATGTTAATATTTTAGGGTAGTCTGAATTCTAGATGGACCCCATGACCTCTGCTCCCTGGTGTTACTTCAAGATAATGCTACATTACACGGCAAAATGGATTATTTTGATGAAATTGAGTTTATCAGTTTACTTTAAAATATAAGGATATTAACTTGGTTGGACTAGCTTTATCACATGACATACCTTTTAAAGCAGAGTTTTCTTTGGTTGCAGAAGTCAGACTTCAAGCAGCAGAGGGATTCAACGTGAAAGAAATTCTCTGTTTGTAGACTTTGAAGATGGAGGGATTTTCAAGAGCAGGAGCTGAGCAGAGAGGCCCCTTACTGAGAGCAAGCAAGATCACAGGTTTCGGAACTACAAATGCAAGGAATGAATTCAGCCAACAAGGACGTGAGTATGGAAATAGATTATTCCTGAGAGTCCTTAGACAAGAACTCAAATCAGCCCACTTCCAATCTTATGCTGGACCCCTGATTGCATAACTGAGTTAATACGTGGATGTTGTTTTAAGAAGTTAAGTTTTTGGAAACTTATATGTAGCAATAGGAAACTAACACACATTTTAGCAAAACAGCCTTGTACTACTAGAAGCTATACACACAGGGGTTTTAGGTGTATCCTCCTTGGCTTTAGTAACCTTTTATTTCATTTTTTTAAAAGGAAAAGCGCAGACAGGAATGAAGGTGAGCAGGCAGGCAGGTAGAGAGAGGAGGACTTTATTTGGTTGTTCCCCACCAGGCCCGGGATGTGAATCCAGGTCCTTGGGACATATATGGACTGCAGTCTCTACCAGAGGCAGTGGAACTAACCTCTCTTCCACTAGGGCACGCCTAGGAACAAGTCTTTTAAGACTGACTTACAATAACAAGATAACAAACAATAGGGCCTCAGTATGCTGAGCACCATAATGAATGCTTAGCATTAGATATCTCATTTAATGCCTACAACTGCCTCAGGTGAGAGATGCTATTAACTACCCCCATTTTACAGACGAGGGAACTAAAACTCACAGAAGCTAGTAACCTGTCCAAAGTCATTCAACGAGCAACTGGTGGACCTGGAATTTGACCACAGGCTACTGTGCCCACCATATAGATAGACTTGTCCAAAGATTCATCAATTCCATTTGCACTCTAACACTGAGATCCCATTTTCTCTGTGAGGAGTTTCATGGGCTGGCTTCAAAGTCATGCAGTTAGACAATGGGAAACATTTTCAGTTTCAAGTTGTGCTCTTTCTTTTTGAGACAGATCAGGGAATCATCTTGGGTATGACATCAATTTATTCTCTGTTTTGTTGTAATCTAGAAAAGGAGAAGGAAGAAGAAAATGAAAAGTCGTTGGAGGGAAATGATTAAAACTAATAAAATTGGGCTTGATGTGGGTTTAAAAGCAGAGGTTTGGTCGCAGATGTATCCAATTTAGCAATTTCTTGTTTCATGTCCATTCAAGCATGGGCAGGTGTCCTTTTTTTCATGTGTTATAGAGAGCTTGAGGCTGTCTGCCTTGTGCCAAGAAAAAAAAAGCAATTAAATATTTTAATATTTCCTGCTTATAAACTGCTCCTTGTTTTATTACTTCAAATGCATTGGATTTAAGAGGGGGTGTGAAAGACTCCTGGGCCATTAATAAAAGCCTGCAGCTGCTGGAGCAGAGCGATGCTACGTTTTTGAAAGGCGTGTTTTTGGTTTGAGTACCTCAGCCCACAGACTGCTGATTTATGATGGCCCTGAAACTGATACTGAAGCATGAGGTAAACGCTTCCAGAGCTGCTGGAAGATGTTTGCGGCACACAGACCATGGGCTCTGTTCCTTGCAGAAGACAAAAAGGAATAAAGGCAAGAAATATGAAAGCAGCAGTTCAGAGGTTATGGTGCAAAGTATAGAGTCAGTGTACACACAGTGAATCTTTCACGAGAATGAGTAGCCAATTTTATGTGGCTTGTTTGTGAGACTTCTGTTCTGGGCTGCACAGAAGAAACTGGAGAGATTTAGTGATTTGAGTCTTTGAGGACTTCAAATAGAGACATGCCCTGAAGTCAAAAATTTAAAAGCTGTGATGTGGTTCTATTTATTTTTTGTAATCAACTAAAAGAAACCGAAATGCGAGTTTCCAAAAGTCTTACATTTTATTTTATTTTTTAAAAAATGTTTACTTGATGCACCCTGGTGGAATAGTGGTTAGGTCAATCGACTCCAAAGGATACAGGCCACATACCATTGGGGTTGAGTGCTAGGTCTGGGGGTGGGGAGGAACAACCAGTGTGAACAACTAAACAGAAAATAAAACTGCCTCCTCTTCCTTGTTCTTTCTGTCTGTCTGCCTACTCACCTTCATTCCTGCCTGTACCTTTCCTTAAAAAAAAAAAAAAAAAAAAAGAGTTTCCTTTTCCTTTACAGGGATGAGGTATATCAGGAATGGTCAGGGATACTGGAGACTTGGTTCAATGCTAAGTGCTATTTGGTGCTGAAAAACTGAAGAAAGCCACTGCCTTCACGCTGGTGTATGTAGACAATTTGGCCTTGATGGGCTTGTTGAAATCTTTTTGAACAAGCTGGAAAGATATTTCCTAAATTTTAATCATTCCCATGTTGATTTTCCAATTTTGGCTTTGAGATACCTTATTATTTACTGAATTAAAAAAAAAAAAAGAACGCAGCCCACAGTTTTCTTAAATTCAGCCTCATCTTAATGAAATCACAGGACTATCTATGAAATGACAGGACTGATGTGCTAAGCACACCTTCTCAAATGTGTCTTCCACT
The DNA here is from genome assembly GCA_004363575.1 of Solenodon paradoxus. Classification (NCBI taxonomy): domain Eukaryota; kingdom Metazoa; phylum Chordata; class Mammalia; order Eulipotyphla; family Solenodontidae; genus Solenodon; species Solenodon paradoxus. The sequence continues at coordinate 285,705 of RJWH01000025.1, forward strand.
AAATAAAGTTGAACACTATCCTGATCTGAAGCCATTCGACCCAGATGCATTCAGAAATTTGGAATGCTTTACATCTGACAAAGGTAATAAGGGACACGTACTACATATTACATCACACCACTGCGTGGGTCACATCCTATAATCAAACATTCATTTTCCCACAGCAGGACTTATGCATATTTGCACTGGGTAGACTATGGAATAAAAAAGAGGGTTAAATAGCTTGATGTCAGCCCAGGTCAGTTGGAAAAATGATTTTTATAGCTTTCGGGAATTCATAAGTGCACATAAAGAATTGTGGATCTGTTAAGTACCACAGAATTGTCAGTAATGTTGATTGCAGGAATTATTGAGTCTTTCTTTGATAGATAGCTAGGCTGAACTTAAAAAGATATTTCTATTGAAGTATAAATAATATATACTGATCTTAAGCACATAACCCAGTGACTATATATATCGTTCACATAACCACCATCCAGATGGAATATAGAACACTTCTGGCACCCAGAAGTTTACTTGGGTCTCTTTCTAGTCAAGACTCCTCCTAGCCCCCAGATCATGGTAACCACTGCTTTGAGTTCTATAAATAGGTTTTATAAATGGAATCATATAGTATAGACTCTTTTATCACTGGCTTTCTTTCACTTTGCATGATATTGGTAAGATTCTTATGTTTACTGTTCTACACTGCCTTTATTGCTTTTCCATGCTGTGGGGTATCCTTGTGTTGACTGTAATAATCTCTTAAGAGTATTACATGTAAGTATTTTAACACATTTGGGGAGTTGAGTGTTATCTTGTTTTTCTCTTTCTCTTCAAAAGACAGACAACATCTAAATACAGCTTTTTGGGGTAGGGGAATTTGAAAGCAACTGACATTTTTAGTGTTCCCCAAGATGGCACCCTTTTCAGGGGACTTAGAAAACGCAACTCATGTTGTGATGCTAAATATAAATAATGGTTACATTCATTTCCCATCTTGTTTTCACTACTTTGGTGATGGGGTGTGAGCTGCTAGCTTCATCAAATAATCAAAGAGATCAAGTAATCAAAGAGATCAAGCAACATTTTGGTTTAATTTTTGGATTGTGGAAAACTTCAGGAAAGGAAATTGAAAGCCCATATTGTTATATAGATAGATTATAAGACATCAAAGACTCTTTAAAAAGAATCTTATACTGCATTTGAGATGGTACTTTAGGTTCAGACCAGCTGTCTGCAGAATGGAGTGAGCAGGAATAAGGTGAAGGCAGTCATGGACGGTCTCCTTCCTCTGCAGTTTCTTTGCAGCCTGCCTTCACTTAAAACATTTGTTTATGTGAGTTACTTGAACATGAGAAGGACTTGTTCTCAAAATACAAAAACACATTCCAGAAGCAAAGAGAAAGGATGATCAGATTTTGTTCTTTAGATTGAAAGGGAGAATGGAGAACTGAGTGCCCCGAGTGCCTTCCACAGACATCCCAAGGACCCAGGAACTTGTCCTGGGAATGGGAAAACCAAGATGTACAATTCAAAGAAAAACGGATGAAAGTGCTCCTTCCTCCTCTCTCTTCCTGCTTGCTTGTCAACTTACTTCATTCCTGTCTGCATCGTTCCTTAAAAATTTTTTTTTAAAAAGAATAAACAAAGCATTTAGAGTTCTTGTATCAGCATTTGATCCACATTTTCTCATGACAGGCAAAATAGCAAAATAAAATATGAGTCTTGAAATCAGAGAGACATGGGTTTAAAATTCTGTCTCCTTCTTTGTCTAACTGTGCAATCTTAGTTCATATAGACATCTCTGATTCTTATTCAGATTGGCTTACTTTTTCTTAATGAGAAACATTGTCATAAGCAAATCATCTCAGCAAGGACCATACCAATTAATTTTAAATAATAGCTAAAGATGATTAAATAGCCTCTCATTTTATAACAGAAGAAAGCTTCATACTCATTAGACTGGCTGATACATTATGTTTCTACACTATCTTATTTTTAGGGGGCTCGAGCTGTATTGTGAGACAAGAAGTTTCTCTGGATCTTTCTTTGGCTGTCAGTTTCCAGGATATTTTCAATAAAATTGCCTATTGTATTTGGTGTGAACAATTTTCCCAAGGTCTCAGCCAAATACTGACAGAGTTAGCCATATGATCGTGTTTCCTGGTCATTATTCTTTTGGTCAGGTACTCGGGGTAGTTCATAGAGTTAATTGTCTGAGAGGGTGAGTATGTATTTTCCCAATGAGAGAAAGAGATGGGGCAAAGAAACCCAAGTGAGTATTCATTACATGTAATTGGAAGCTAATCATTTCTTCATGGATAACTACTTTCCAGAAAAAAAACAAAACAAAACAAAACAAAACAAAACACCCAGCCAAACCACTTAAACTAGCCTCAGAATTTACTGACCAGTTAGGACAATAATGCTAAAAACTATTGCTGTGCTTAATTTATTTAGTTATACATTGTTTTATAGACTACTTGATCATTAAAGCAGGTTTAAATCAAGGACCAGGATTTGTTTTTCTTCAACAATTTATTTTTTCTTGCTCCTTTGCACAAATCTAAGAACATTTATCACAGAGCAATATATACCAAGGCTTCAAAAGAGCATCATTGGGTTAGAAGCAAAGTGAGTTTGACCTTGATCTTTCTCAAGAGTTGCTTGATTCCATTGGCAGTGGTCTGGGAGAGGCAGGTAATAAAATAAGCAATTTGCCTTTCTGTGGTACTTAACAGATTCACAATTCTTTATGTGCACTTATGAAATCCCGAAAGCTATAAAAATAATTTTTCCAGCTGACCTGGGCTGACATCAAGCTATTTAACCCTCTTTTTTATTCCATAGTCTACCTAGTACAAATATGCATAAGTCCTGCTGTGGGAAAATGAATATTTGATTATAGGATGTGACCCACGCAGTGGTGTGATATAATATGTAGTACGTGTCCCTTATTACCTTTGTCAGATGTAATGCATTCCAAATTTCTGAATGCATCTGGGTCGAATGGCTTCAGATCAGGATAGTGTTCAACTTTATTTAGTGGAAAGCACATTTGAGAAGGTGTACTTAGCACATCAGTCCTGTCATTTCATAGATAGTCCTGTGATTTCATTAAGATGAGGCTGAATTTAAGAAAACTGTGGGCTGCGTTCTTTCTTTTCTTTTTTTTTTTTTTAACTCAGTTAATATTTATAATATTGCCTCCTCTGTTCGGAGAGGAGGAAGACAACCTTCCCTCATAAAATATTTTCTATTTGTCCTGATACAAAAGGGAAAAATCTTGTCTTTTTTAATTCTGCAAAGGTGCTAGAAATCCAGATTTTCATGAAAAATTCTGAGACGTGAGATTTAGCAAAATGTTTTCTGATTTAGGCAGTAGTGACTCCCTTACCTGTCTCCCCTCCAAATTAATGGTAATTAACCTTTTATACAAATTTATAGTAAAGTCTGTAAGTGTTTATTGAAAATTCGAAATACTCAGGCAAAATGCTTGGGGCTTTATGTACAGAGAAGAATGTGACCAAGTTGCATTCAAGTCTTCTTTTGATGAATCTAACTTTCTGAATTTGGCTCTCTCAAAGTATTTCGCATGTTAATCTAGAAACTGTGTTTGAAAACAGGGGTCAAATAAAGGATCACCTCTTTATTCATTTTTAATCCTACATGGATGATGATTCTTGAGATGTGACATGGCAGAGTTGTATTTTTTTCCTACAGGCATATTTTCTTGTCCTTTAAAGACAAACAGCACTATTGTTTATGTGGGTGAAAGAACGAGTTGGGTTCTGTGATTTTCATGACCAAGTTAAGTAACTCCGAATCTTGGAGCTAACAATGAAAGTGAGATTCCCTTTCACGGAAGGTCTGGCCCATTGGACATTCATGATTCTCGTCTGGCTGATCCAACAGGTTTTTATTTCTTAAAACTTGGAGCACTGTGAGTCAGAGAGAGAGGAGAGAGAGGAGGACATGAGCTCACTACAGAGAGGCTGGCATTAGAGGAGAAGGGAGGGATTGTTTTTTTGGACCCAAACCAGAGAAAGGAGAGGCTGTTATTGCGCCATGAAAATGTGAGTGCTGTGGGGGAGTGGCCGGCTGTTCTCAGAGTTGGCTTCCGGGCCTCAAGGTTAATCTTCCTCTGGGAGCAAACTCATTGGTTACCAGCCGAGAGAGTGAGTTGGTTTTGGAATGCTTTTGCTCTTTGCCTTTCTCTGCCCGGAAACTTGAATGCAGGGAGTCTTACCTCTGCCCTTGACTCACCGACATCACACTTCCTTTCATCTATGTTCTCTCCAAAATGAGATCACACTGGTGAATTCATCTGGATTCAGGAGCCAGAAAAGCAAAGAGGAGCATTAGCACGTGATCATCTGCCTGTGGGTGCCATGTTGTCTTGGGATTGGCACTGACACCCGATTCTGTTTCATGTGATAGACTTGTATAGACACTTTCTCTCCTATCTCTTGCTTCTGATTTCATTTGGCTAATGGTTCAGATTCTCCTAGAACTAAACTTTTTACTAGATTTGCTAATCAACTAAAAAAAATGGACTGGGCTGATAATCCATTTCTTTATTTCACCTTTAATGGATGGATTATGAGAGATTTATATTAATTTGAAGCCTTTATTTACAAGTGCAAGAAATGCAATCTGTGCTAACTCAGGCAAAAGGGAAAGGCAAAGGATATAACATGATCTCCATGATCACGGGAAGCAAGGACTCACTGAAGTTTTTACTTCTCTTAGCTTTCACTTTTATTCCTTTCAACATGCTTTCCTCAGGCCTCCTCCACAGAGTCATCATATTCTCAGACTCAAATCTTAAATCTTCATACCAGAGAGGATCGTCCCTTTTCCTTAAGGCCCATTTGAAGGTCTGGTTCAGGTCACCTACAACCTCTCTGACCAATGAATGGGCTACTGAGATTGGTAACTCTTACCTGGACCAGGTGATGTGAGAGAAGGGTGCTCCCCAAAAGATATAGGGGCGAGGGTAGAGCTTACTGAAAAAAGGGAAAGGTGCTAGGAATATAAAACAACTCATACAATGGACTTTAGGATATCAAAAGAAACATTTTAGTTGAGACTGGTCTGGAAAATTCACAAACTTATACAATTAAAAATTGATCAATCTACAGTAGGTGGTATAAATTTATGATTAGGTCTCTCTAGTTAAACTTTTAGCCTTTATTGTGGGAGGAACGATACAGTACTGAATGTTCACTTCATGTTGAGATAAATAACAAAAGAAAAAGACTTGTCTCCCTCACATTCATGTCTTGTACCAGAGTAAAAATAATTCTGCTAATTTCTTTTGAAAGAAAGTACAGCTCTCTGATGACTCAGTGCAAACTTTGGGTTAAATCCAGCGATATCTAATTCCCAGAAAAGGAGAATCTCTAAGCTTCATGACTCCAGATTCTCTGAAAATGTCTTCACTTCTGGGGGTGTCAGCCACTCAGTTTCTTTACAAAACTTCAAAAAATTTAATCACTTTGTGGGGTGCCTAAAACTATACCTACAAATGAGTCACATAACATTTAGTTTCACTGTTTATTATGTATCATTCAAATCACCTTTATCTGTTTCAATGGGAATGTTTTGTTTAAAAATATTTCTTAATTTTTTCTTCTAAGGAAAAATGGTGTTGCCAAGTCCAGGCTTTTAAGTAGAAATAGAAGACTAGGTCAAAGGACGGAGGAAGATTATTTGAATCATTCAATTGGTTATTGAAAATGCCCACGTCTAAGGGTGAGATTATTTGGAAAAGATTTTTGGACTTGCATAAAAAGTGGAGTATAGATCATTCCAATATTCAAAATGCACCAACCAGCAGCCCCAGACAACTTAGAAGAAACTAAGTACTACTTGTTCATGCTCCTCAGAGGAGACAGCCGGTATGTTCCTGGATCCTGCATCAGGTTTCATGGTCCTGACAATAGTTCCTCATGAGATGTTATTGAGAAGCATGTGGTCAACCTGGGAGGGATAGTTCATCCTAATCCCATTTTTATAACAGGGAAATGTTGCTTGAGCCTTCTTCTCAAGATTAGAACAATTATAGTTGGCAAGTTGAGAAGTATCACTTAGAGTTACAGAATCTGTGGATTTCCAGGGGAAAGTGCCTATAAAGTCTATGCATATCTTGAATGTGAATCGTTGTCTCACTAGATGCTTATTCATTTGTTCATTCAACAGTTTACTTTGAATGCAGGCATCAAGTGAGGGTTTTTTGGTTTTGTTTTTAATGCCTTAAGCACCTTCTTTAATCATAACCAAAAGCATGTTCATGTAAAGCTGATGAAAGAAGAGAATGTGTGAGAACTAAATGTGCACTAAAATAATGAAAAATAACAGTTTTTGTTAGTTAACTGAAGCATAGACACATAGAGTAAATGCAAAGAGTTACAGGTAGGATTAAAGCACAATGCTGGGCTCATCTTCCCATTGCTCTTCCCTGGGATAGGATTTAAATCATTAGTTAAGTTCACTTATAATAGTGTCTCTTTTCTGTCCTGGGTATACTTTTTCTTTGATAATCTTAGATCTGGACAGCTCAGTTTTACAGTAAATATGCAGTAGTTTGCAGTGACTCTACAGTCTGTCTGCATTTTCTTAGACTTTAAAGCACAACTTAAGTATATTTCACCTATCAAAACTCAGCAGCTTGAGTCCCAGTACTATGGCTGCATAGCACTGAATGTTCACTTCATGAGGAACATTCATGATAACAAATGAAGACTTATCTCCCTCACTTTCATGCCCTATACCAGAGTACAAGGAACTTCACAGAGATGACTCTGGGAAATCTCCCTGATGGTTGCCATCATCCTTCTGGCCACATGAAATTCTGCACGAATAGTAGACCATCGCACTGCATATTGATAGTAATAGTGCAATTGGATTTAGGTCCAAAATATAATATAAAAAACACATTTATACCCGCTTCCTCCTTCTTTCCTCCCTTTTTTTGCACTTTAAACCACACACGCCTGGGTTTTATATCCAATGCTTACCCAACACATCTACTTTTATGTTTAATAGAAAATTGAAATTCAGTGTGTTAATTAAAAAAAAGAAAAAAAATAATCCAAATGTCTGTATCTCCCAATCTGTTTTGCTCGCAGTCTTTCCCAGATATCAGTGGATGACAAGTCCATCTTTGCAATTGTCCAGTGGAAAAATCAGGAGTCGTTCTCTACTACTCTTTTTGCCTCACATCCCACATCCAATCTGCCAGGGAACCATGTTAGCCTTACCTTCAAGACATATCCAGAATCTGACCACTTCTCACCTCTGCTCCCACTCTATTGTCCCGACTAGATGACAGTAGCCTTTACCATATTTTCTTCATTCCATAGCAGGTTGAACCCTCTACAGACGACATAATTTACCATTTTATTGTGTGTTTTCTTTTTTTTACTGTTATCTACTCAATCCAGAAGATAAGCTGCTGAGGACTAGGTATTCATTTTTTCAACCTGCTGCATTTCCAGCACCTGGAATAGTACTGGTACACAATACATATCTGTAAATCAGTTAATAGAATTTGACTGTCACTGGAATCAGCATGTGTCTCTTGTGCAGGCCATGTGAAGGACTGCAGCATGTCTTCATGCAGTGATGGTGCATTGGAGGACTGTCCTTGTTTGTTGTAAATCCACCCAAAACATCTGAGTGTCCCAGTTGGTGAGGTTTCCTCATGGCTGTTGCTTGTGCTCCACTTTTCATGCACAGGAGTCCTGGCTCCTGCTTTGAAATAGGGAAGCAAAGGACTTTATTCTCCCAACACAGTTTTAATTTAGTTATTCCTTGCCAATCACGGAGTATTACCACGAAAATAATTCTTATGTGCCTGGGGTGAATCTTACTTTTTCATAGTGGACTACACTTTCAATGCATATTTGAATTTTATTGAGGTGCTTTGCTTTAATGTTTATAACTGGTGTTTATTGGTAGCTGTGTCAGTGCAGTAGGAGTGTATTTGTGTGAATGTGTGTGTGCAGTTTTTGTGGTTTTAGTATCCGGCTTATACCAGCTTTGTAAAGTAAATGAAGAGGATTTGGGTCTTTTTATATGCTCTGGAATTGTTTATATAGTGTGGCAAGTATCTGTTTCTTAAAAGAATGTAACCACACAATCGGCTAACTCCAGATATTTTTTTAGAACTAATCTTTAAATACATGTTTCAATTTATTTCAGGTCTATTAAGTCTCTTTAGGTTCTTTATAAGTTTCACATCTCCACTTGATTGAAATTGTATATTTTATTGATATTTTTAATTGTAAAACATTGAGTATACATACAATTAATTCTAGAGAATGATTTCTTTTGGATTCTCCTTGATGATGCTTCTTTTTCCTTTTTTGTACTAATCTATAGAATTAGAATTGTTTTTCGTAATTCATCCTGGGTTAGGGAGAAAGCTCTTCACTAATTCAGAGTTTACGATCAGCCAGTATTTGTGGGTTGCCTTTGATTTTCCTCGCTGACACGGTGCTAGATGAATTCTTTCCTCAGATAAAAATTGGAGAATAATTTGACTATATTAGAAAATTAATGGACATGTTTCCTTGCCCACCTCTCATGATCAACTATTCATCCAGCACATTTCCGTATACTAAAATTATCTGATATTAGCTCTGCTTTCTGCTTCTTCTAGTCTTGGAACAAATTTTCCTCAATATGTTTTCTGAAAAATACTTACTATGTGAGGTCCTAAAAATCAAGTGAGAAAATTTTTATTTTGGCAAAGGTTTTAGGTAATGATGGATAAAAATGGAAATATAATTATTTTTTGCATAATACCTTCACATTGTTCTGTGTACTGTGATCATCAAAGAAGGGGTTATGCATACTCCCCTTAAGTTCCTTGCTCACAAAACCTTCTAAAAAGCTATTTCATTCCTTTCTTCTAGGAGAGTTAGGTGCTATTTCTCTGGGTGTTACTCCTCTGGGAACCTTATTTGGGGAATTCCTTTGTCATAGAGCAAAATACTTGGAAATATGCAATGCCAAGAGTGTTTTCTGTACCCTTTCTTTTCTAGAATGTTCACCTATTTTCCCCTTGGAATTAGTTTTCAGATGTTTAAAGGAAGATTCCAAGTGAAGAGGTGATGGAAGTTAGCTGCCTTAAAATGCCATACAGTATTGGATTTATACTCTATGGATATCTAAGTCTGTGTCAAAAGATTGTCAGAAGATCAAAAAGTTCCTAGGGATTCTTAATTTTTTTCTCCATAATGTTAAGTGGCGGATATATTTTGTTCCAATAGATAAAGCCTGGATAGGCTTTTGGATTTAAAGAAAAATCAGCTTAATTATTAGGTTTAATAAATATTACCAGTAGGTAGGTTACCAGTTTTAAATTTTGGAGATAAAATAGCATTTGTCTTTGGTCATTCTCTGTGTCATGTTAGGCAAGGAGTTGGAATAGGCTGAAAAGACCCGTTTGAAATTGATTTTCTCTATAAATATTTCTTCAAGTCCTGTGAATTAGTAGTTTTTATCAGTAGAGTTTGAATTCAGGAAACTGCAGGCTCAGAGAAAAAGGATAAATAACAGAGAAGTCAACTCCCAGCTACCTTAATGTGATTGCTTCTTCCTCCACACTTCCCAGTAAGGATACTTTCTTAACTGAGCTTGATTTTTTTAGTTCTGACCTTCTTAATAACTCCCTAAAGAAGCATCCTTTAGAAAGAAAGCCAAGTCTGCTGCAAACAAGCAGATCTGCTTTGCTGCCATTCTATTTTCTAAACATCTATTTGTAAGGTTAGTCTTTTATTGAACTATTTTTTCCTCTGAGTATCCATTAAATACCATAAGTTGACGTTTGTCAGCAAACTATGAACAAGTCATCACTAATCCCCTTCAACCACCTTGCTTAGTACTTGTAGTGAAGCTAAAAATCAAGAAAACCCCAAGAGTTTCAGATGAGTGTTACTGAGTGTGGCCTTTAAACTGGCATTGGACTGGCATTGAACTATTTCTTGTTTGTCTGCAATATGACAAGTCTGGTTGTTGAGAGAAAGCATTCAGAGACTTTTATAACAATTTAGCATGGTCCTGAGTTTTAAGTGTGGGCTAAGTGGACTTGTCCATTGAACATAGATCAATTTGGTTGGAGTAGTTGGACTCAGAACATGGGTGGAATGGAGCATGAGCTGTGCCCTAGTCATGTCCTGATACTTCGGTGCTTTGTAACTTTTGTATTCTTCCCTGCCTGCTTTCAATCATGCCAAGATACTTTCCCAATTTCCTCTGACCCTTTCATATCAATGGCCTGTGACTCAAATTCAAAATACTCAGGGTCTATAAAGGACCCATTAAAACATAGAAGCAGAACTTTCTTCTCCTATTTACTTCACTAAGACTTCTTTTTCTAATAATAGAATGTTACCTCTTCTCTAGCTCACTTATAGTTCAGGTCGTATAAGAACAACTTGAGCATGAGTTAAAGTCTCTCCCTCAATGTCATAGAAATGCCAAATATATCTCTGGGTTGCATTTAAATCAGGAGACCAGGCTGTTCATCTACAGCCCAACATGATGTGGCATAAGCCAGGTCCCAGAGATGTGATAAGTTATTTAGCACCATCTGCTAACATTTCACATTAGTGAAACTATTAAAATGGATTTTCCCTGAAATTAAAGGATTTATTTTTTTAATTTTCCAGTAGAACATCTGTTATGCGATACTTTCTGTGTGTTGTGACTCAAATAGTGAGAATGAATTCACCTACAGAGAAGACTTGTACCGTGTGTGTGTGTGTGTGTGTTTGCGCGCGTGTGCGCATGTGCTTGCTGTGTGTGTCAGATTGATCAGTCATCAAAGAATACTTACTATAATCTCAGATCTTTGTTAAATCACAGTGCTGAGTTGGTGAAGGGCTGGCTCTAACACTCCTAAGATATGCAGATATTAAATAGATTCTGTTTCCAAGTTCTTAAGGCAATGTAAGCTGTTTCTTTATTCCTCTTCACTTATCAAAATCTTTCTGATTTTGATTAAAATTGCTGCTTTCAATGTCCAAGTTTTTTTTTAGTTTTTTTTTTTTTTTTTTTTTTTTTTTTAAGAAAGGTGCAGGTAGGAATGTAAATGAGTAGGCAGGTAGCAGGAAGACAGAGAAGAGAGAAGCATCTTTATTTTATTTAGTTGTTCATGCTGGTTGCTTCCTCCTGGACTTGGGACTTGAGCCTAAGGATATGTGGCTTGCTCCTTTGGAGGAGATTGACCTAACTGCTGCTCCACCAGTGCACACCAAAGATTTTTTTTAAAAACTTACCTGCTACCACTGCTTCTTAGGAATTCATTGATTTATTCCATTATGAAACATAAAGCACTTGTTGTGTATCATGTACCAGGCCAGATGTAGACATCCATTTTTACAAGAAAAAGATAATGCATTTCTAAAGCAGCAGATTGTATGTTATGATCAATTTTTTGGTCAAAGCATGAATAGGGCATATGGAATCACAGAGGGTGGGACATTTAAGTCAGAAGTAAGGGAATTAAGAACAAACTTTTCAGTGTTGGTAATATTTAGATTAGTTTGAGGAATGAGAAATAGTTACAATAAATGTTAGCTTACTTGTGTACCCTCACATATGTGTGTCTGTAGTGTGTGTATCTGAGAACATCCTTAGTGGTTAGAAGGCACAGAAGCATGAAGGAAGAAGACATATTGAAGCAATTGTGTGTAAGAGGCCCCCTACCTCCGCAGGTCATAAGTACTACAAAGAGGGACTCTTATTCAGTAATATATGCCCAAGAGCTTGGCAAAGTGTAGGAGCTCAATAAATATTTATGCAACAAATAAATGGCCTCAAGTACTAATTTAGTAAGCTTGAACTTCTTCCCAAAAAATCGGTTAACAAGATTTTAGCAGTTGTAGTCAGTCTTTATTATATTTTTATGATTTTTTGTGGTGTCCCTAAAGGGAAAGATTCTGCCATACAACAGCTGTTCTCATCTATTTTCTGTCATTCTCATTAGAGTCACCTGTTCTTACTTTGCCAGTAACTATTGAATGATTTGACAACTCTCTGGTCATGCTGGTAACATATAACATTTGTGTCAAACACAATCAGAGCTCTAAAACTCTCATATGTCTTTCAGATAATCCATTGTGACATACCCTTAAATGAGGAGCTTATAATTCTTTTGAGACTAAAGCAAATAATTTAAAGTAAATTATATATATAATATATTATATTGTGTATGTTATATATATATTCATGTATCTTTGGAATTTAAGGTAACATACATATCTTATAGAACAAGGTTTCTAACACTTGCAAATGTTAGAATTGATGACTAATTTCAAATTAAATTGTTAGTGTCATAACATTCAAATTGTTTGGATATTTATCATAAGAATAGTTTTTCATTTTCATAATTAAACCTTGAAGTAGGAAATCTGTGTAAACCCCAAAGCAGAATTTGAACGTGTAAAGACTTCATGAAAATTCATGGTTAAGAGTGGACCAGAAACTAAGGAGACACTTGACTTTGGACCTCAAAACAACAAAACTAAAAAAACTGCTTTTTTTTAGTTGAAGTAAATGTGAGTTTCAAAGTAATCTAATGACTTAAAAATCTTCACTAGGTTAGAAGATACGCTATTTAAGATGAAATGAAATTTAACAACTTAAGAGATCATGATGTTTTATAAGCTTGTCTCTGAACTTACTTTCAGTCTCTTTGTAGATATTTTCCTAAATAAATACCATTCTCGCTTCAAGTGCCATATCTCCCTTTTCTCCAAACTTGATTCAGTTCACTTCTTTTGGGACAGTTGTCTGCTTAACTCACTGAATTCTGTTTATCCCAGTGTGCACCCATGCTGCTTTAACATTGTCTTTTAGCACTTTCACATCATTTTGTGTTAATCTAACATTCTGCTTCCTTATTTAATTTTTCTTACAGTCAAGGCTTTTTGGTTTCAAGAGACAAAGCCATATAAATTATTTTTAATTTAAAAAAGAGTTTATTGAATGGAGACGCAGGTGTTTTAGAAACATTTGGAGGTAGGAATAAAAGTACAACCAGATCATGGGAAGAGCTGGGATAACAGCATCAATACCTGAGTCTGTGATTCCCTTGTCTTGCCGATTGACTGGCCTCTGGATTCTGCATTTCTCAGCCCATCTGCTCTAATGTGCTTTTCATATTTACCACCTTTGTCTTGTCTACTCTGCTTCTCCTTTACTTCTGCTTGGATATAGCTTTCACTTAAATGGCTTAAGTCCTGACTTTGGTTCTTTATTTGTCAGTGTGTCTCCCCACCCCACCCATCTTCTGACATTATGAATTGCTTAACCTAATGCTACATTCCCAGGTCAGAGAATCCAGTCTTCTCATCTGAATTGTGGGTGGATGCTCCTCAGGGCAACTCCTGACCCACCCGGTTAGGTAGTGGGTGTTATTTGATACAAACAAGATAGATTCTTTGAAAATAGGTGTGAGTAACAGGCAAGACTAGCATCTCAAAGACAGCTGTCTTTTGTAGCATCCTACTGAGTATTCTTCATTGTTTTAAGAGCTACCTAACAGATTGTGACATCTGGGCTTTAGTGGTCTTCACTATTTTGTGGCCCTTCTTAGTTAAGAATATTGCTTCTCTTTTTCTAAATGCCTTGTTTTTCCAATCTGCTTTAATGCTAGTCTGGGAACCAAGTGATGTAGAATTTGGGTTGTTTCCCCAAAATTTATATGTTGGAGGCTTAAGCCCCTAAGTGTGATGGTATTAGATGGGAGAGGCTTTGAAGGTAGTTTGGTTTAGATGAAGTCATGAGGGTAGAAACCCCATGATGAGATTAGTGCCGTTGTAAGAAGAGACACCAGAACCTTGGATTTTTCTCATCTCTCTGTACATTGTCACAGAAGAAAGGCCATGGGACTATACAAGGAGAAGGTAACATCGACAAGCTAGCAAGAAGGGCCTCACCAAGAACCAACCCTACTGGTACCTTGATCTTGGACTTCCTACTCCATAGAACTCAGAAAATTAGTGTTGTGCAGGTCACCCAGTCTGTGCTACTTGGTCATAGCCTGAGTTGACTAAGCCACCAAATTCTGGTACTTTGCTTCCATTTTACATGTGAAGCCCTCAGTAGTTAATTAGACTGCTCAGGTCACACTGTACAATTCAGGATTCAATGCCCAGCCTCTCTAGCCACCAAACCACTGTCCTTCTGCCACTGGTCTCTGCTTTACATATATAAAAAATAAAATAAATGAAAAAGTAAAAAGAAAAGTAGAAAATGAAAGATTAAACAACTTAACTCTCCAGGTAACAAAAGTAAGTTGTAAATATTTTTGATATATCCAATCACAATTTCAGTTGAAAGAGAACTTAGGAAAGAAAAAAAACAACTTACTTCAAATATACAAATTGGTCAAGAATCTTTAGTTTTGTTTTGTTTTCCCCGTTGACAGAGTTCTAATATATGCAGTAGTTTCAACCTTTGCTAGTACTATTATGCAATTCAAAAATGAAATTCATGTACGTTTTGTTTTTTTCTAACAAAATCTTTTGTTTGCACATTGGATTCTTGCCATTGTCACAGGGAACATACAGAACACAGTTGGAAGGTTTGCTTTTTTCCAAGTTGGTTGTTTTTCAAGCTCTTGGGTAAACAAAGGTCTTTTGGAATCTCTCTAATTAGCCTATCACTAGATAGGCTCATTGGGAATTATGACTTATTAACTTTAGAGATGCAATGGAGGAAAGAGCTCCTAAATGGGAGTCCAGAAACCACGTTTTTACTGTGGGCTCTGTTTCTTAATTACTCTGTGACCCTGAAGAAATCCTGTCTGCTCACCAGGCCTCAATTTCCTCACCCAGGAAAGATGTCTCCATACCTTAGAAGAATGTTGTGAAGATAAAATAATGTATGGGAAGATGATTAGACAACTGAAGGTAGTGTAGAACTGTAAGTGGATGTGAGTATTTGTTTTATGAGCCAGTAGAAACTAAAGCCCTGGTTTCATTGCCAGGAGGATTTTCCTCACCACTCTATTTCTTAAAGCTTGGCTTTGCCAAGTTAATGAGTACTTTCCAAATAAAGATCCCTTTTACTGCTTTGATATTTGTGAACTTCCCTTTACTCTGATTCAAAGTCACATGGGAAGGTGCTCTTGTAAACCCATTGTTTAATTTAGACTTTTCATACTGAGTGTATGTCCGGCTATTCTCTGGTTTCAGTCTCCAAGGAGTCTTTGAGGGCAGACTGTGCTTCTTTCCCTTCCGTATAGTTTGGCAGCAAATGAGATGTTTTCAATAGGGACGAAAAAAAACCAAAAAAAAAAAACCCATGAAAAACCTCGCAGTATGTAACCTGTCACCTCAAGGAAGAGGCACATCCTGTTCTAAACAAGGTGCTTCAGAGCCACCCGAGGACCATACTGGTGTTTTTACTTATGACTCAGGCAGTAGCGGGGTATGGAGTTTTAAGGAGAGAGTTGTTACACGACACTGTCGTAATAACAATGTGAGCTCTTTATTTTAGTAACTCAGACTTCTAGTCAGGACTCTCAATCCTATATAATTTTTTTGAAGCTAGGGTGCCTAAAACTTTTCAAAGCAATGTGCAAAAATGATGTTTAAAAGATCATAAGTACCTCAACCAGTCAGACCTAAAATACTTTAATTTTCTTCATGTTAGCTTAGCAATGGAGAGAAAGATAGATTGGGTGCTTGAATGAAATGTTCCACATCGTCTAACAGCAACAACAAAAAGATGATTAAGTGTAAGAAGATAGGCATTTAAATTTTTTCTTACATGTGATGGACAAAGGCCATGGGTAGTTGACTTGATTCCCTAAGGTCACTCGAGGTGGTTCAGGTAATGATCATTATTCTAAATTTTCATTGTAGAGTTTATGTATTAATCGTGCTTTCATACTATTCTTTCCAAACTTTCAGCTTTTAAGCATTAGATTCAGGGAATGGAGCATGATGGAACTTTAAAGAAATGAGGGGGCTTTAACAGCCATAATTTCTTAGTGGCTGAAGCACTGTAACAAATGAAACAGATGAAAGCATTCTCCTCATATTGCCTATCTCTTGCTTTTTGTATTATATTTTCAACAAACTGTGAAATAATAATTTTGGTAGCTGAGGGTTTGCCTATTGCCATCAGCAGTCCCACAAAGGTCACACAAATCAATTAGCAGAGCTGACGTGTCCCATCAATTGCTACTCTATCTTCTCTTCATTCTTGTCCATTGCTTGGGATTGAATTTAAAGTGTTAGGTCATAGAATAGGCACATTGTCCATAGTAGGAATATAATCTTACAGTCACTTCCCGACACCCACATCAGGGGGCTAGTAAACCCAGGACTGAGATTCTCATATTATAACTCATGGTTCAATTTTCTCTTCTTTAGACAGTGATTTCCTCTATCAGTTATACAAGAAAGCAAAAATAAGCTGCAAAAATCATTTAAAAATCATTAAATTGGAGATCTCAAGCCAGGAAGGCTTATTATTCTAACATAGTGACAGAAGCAGGATTTTGTTAGTTTATTCTATGTCCCAGTTTTCATTAGCATCGCATTTTTTTATTTTATAATTAAGAGCTTTAGCTGAAGTTTAGCTGAAGTCTTTGCAAGATCTTTTGCAAGAATCTCTGTGATTTCCCAGGTGGAATGTCATGTGAGCATCTGAACAAATACAGCCAGCGATGAATACTTTCTCTCTCACTTAAAAATATTCAGAGACCAAATGACAATAGTAACAGATTTGCAGCAGACAGGGCTCCTGTTTTAAGTGTAAGGCTGCATAAGATTTCTTTAAATCCTAAAGACCTTTGCTTATGAGTCGATTCAAGAAATATTTGAAGATAAAAAGTCAGATGGCTTGGTTGGTTGAGAGGGGTAATGGCATAAAGAAGTTGAGGACAGAGTTGAAAGAATAGGTTGATTTCTCATTATTAATGACACATCCCTTCGAAAGTTGGTGCTATCATAATCTCTGGACAGACTGATAACGATTAATACAAAACACTTAAAAATGTGTATAAAAAGTTAAGAAATTAATCTTATTCTTGAATACTGCACCTGCCACCTCTTAGCTGAGTGGCTTTGGGCAAGTTAATGGTGTCAGTATTAGTTTCCTGATCATAAGATGCCAATAATAATTATGGCATAAGTTTGTGGGGAATGTGTAATAGAATATGCAAGTATTAAATATATAAGCCAGTTCTTACATTGCCTGGAACGCAGAGAATGATAAATTTAAGCATCATCCTCTTTCCCCTACATGATTGAAATAACCAGTTCTGCCTCGTTGTATTCTCAACACAGCTGCCGGTATGACATGTTATCATTGTCAGCTGCATGGTGTCACTTCTCTGCTCTAAATCCTCCAGTGACTCCCCATTTCACTCAGAGTTGAAAACGGCGTGTTTTCAATCTTACTTCCTTCTCATCTTGACCCTTACCTACTGCAGTCAAACTGGTTTTCCCTTCTGGTGCCTTAAATATTCCAGAAAATTCTCCACTCTACCTGAAACTCTTGTTCTGACTTCCCGGATGAGTTTTCTACTAAACACCATTACTAACTAAATCTATGCTTTGCTTGTTTAAAGCACTGATCAGTTGTCTCCCTCCTAGAAGGCAAATTCCAATGCTATAGGGATTATTCTTTGTTGGTTTTGTTCATAGTTGTATCCCCTAGTGCCTAGAACATAGCTTAGCACATAGATGACCTAAAAAAAATTTGTTCAGTTAGTTTTCAAGACCAAACAAAATGGGCAACATTGTTAGTGAATTAATGGAATCTCTTAATATTGGTCCATATGTATATATTCATCCATTCAGCAAATACTAATTAAACATATAACAGGAGCTTGCATTATACTAGCTGTTGGAGACAGAGCCAGAAGCAAGACAGACATGGCCCTGCCTTCTTGGAACTCATGTTCCTAGTGCTACAAGAATTACACTGAGTAGCAATTTCTAATTATGAAAAAGCAAGAGATTTTTTTCATAATACTTAAGTATGAACTGTATTTAAAGTTTTCAGACACTCTAAACATTACAATTCTAAACCTTCAAAATTATATTATTTATTTTCTATTGTTATTTTAAAAATATTTGAGGCAGAATTAGAAAATTATATTCTAACATTTTTTAAACCTTTGAAAGAGAAGTTCTGAACACTCTCTTCATGACTGGACTTCATGTTTTAAATAATTTCTTTTCACCCTAGTAATCCATATCATGCTTTAAATCACATGATAACTGTTAAGATATATGGCATTGAATAGTAACTTACCTGACTGTTACTCAGGCTTCTACCTAATTTTAATTTCGTATTCAATTTTATGATAATTTGATAAGAGGTCTTTTCACAAAGCTATATTATCTTAGAGCTTTCAATTTGGTTAACCCGTGATTAGGAAAGGGAGCATTTCCAACTTCTCACTTCATTACTCCGAAATCTAGCTCAGCTTTAAAAGCATTATGACCAGATTTAATTTTAATATTTTTATTCTCTGATTGTAAGAGAGTAAGTTCAGCCAGGCAGGTCAATATAATGTAGGCTTTTAAATGATTCTTAATTAATTCATTTTGAATTTGTTCAAAAGAGCCTCTCAGTTACTTAGTAATCTTGATTTTTTTTTTTTTTTAAATCACCATTCTGCCAGTATGCTGCAAAGTATGATTTGAATAAGACTCCTTCATGGTATTTTTCCTGTGAAGTCATGCATCAGGTTGCATTGGTCACACTGAATTTGCCGTGTTAAATGAAAGTAAGACAAACTAAACCCATGCAAAGGAAACCGTCACAGCTCAGAGTAATCAAGTGGAAGGTTTGAAATACTCCCTTTTCTAATCACAAGAGGTTAACGAAATTGTAAACTCTAAGATAATGTTACTTTGTGAAGAGACCTGGGTCAAATTATCACGGGTAATTCTCAAATGGAATTAAAATTAGGTAGAAGGAAGTTCCAGTTGATTGTGATCTGGCCAATCTCAAAGTTATAATGATCAGATGTTTCACATTTACTGGGGTTATATTTTGTCCTGCCTGAGTATAATTGAAATGATATGTTTTGGAGACAGATGATAGTTCAAAAGCATCATCTACCTATTTTCTTTAAAAGTGGGAAGCCAGATACCTCAAAAACCAAGGGATAGGAAAATAAAAAGTCAAATTCATGAAAAACAAGTCATAATGATGAAAATTGAAAACACACAGTGATAAAGAAGACAAATTTTTCTATAAGTAAATTAGAAAAGTAAAAGATTGAATCAGAAACAATTCTAATTTGGTTCCAACATCTTGCCTGTATTTAAATTAAATTTTATTGAAATACAGAACATAATCATCTCTCAGGGGATAAAGAAATTGCCACTCCCAAAGAAAGTTGCCCCCAAAAGCAATAACTTTCAATCAGAAGATTTTCATTAGAAAATAAATTGGAAAAGCCCAAGAAAAAGAACACTTTCTCGGCGATATCTTCATGGAAGGATTCTAGACTGTCTGAAAATAAGTTTCCTACACTTCAGATGCATGGGGAAGAGAATCAGAAAACTCTTCAAATCATTTAATGACAAGTACTTTAGTTTTTAATATCCTTCATCATCATTTTGTTGTAGTTGACAAATTTTTGCTGAGTACTAGTAGGCTGTAAGAGCTGAAAACACAAGAATGAATGTGTCCTGATCCTGGATTCAAGGAATTCACAGTTTAGTGCGAGAATCACAAGAATATATCTGGAAGAAGCTCAAATTGGCCGCCAAACTATCTGCTACACCTTTTGCTAGGACATTTACATATTTTATTTCTTCTAATCTTTATGGAGAAATTATGCAGTGGATATTATTTTGGATAGATATTTTATCACTTAAGAACTTGAGTGTCAGTCAGTGAGTAGGTGAGTTGGAATTGAGAGCTTAGTCTATCAGCTTCCAAGGTTCTGAGTCTTTCTACCACAGGATACTGAGAGATGGATATATATGTGTGTGTGTATATGTGTGTGTGTGTGTGTATACAAATAACTGTATATTTTTATACATGACTGTTTATGTATATAGTATATATACCGACATGCATTTGTATATGAATCATATGTATACATACATGAGCATCCTTTGTTATTCAAATAACACATTTTTTATATTTAAAAAGCTTTTGAAATTAAGATTCTATTTTTTTAGAGGAGTTTTAGATTCACAGCAAAACTGAGGAGATGATACAGTGATTGATCATATGTCCCCTGCCCCCACACATATACAATCTTTCCTATTATCAATATCCCCCACGAGAGTGGTGCATTCATCTTAATTGAACCAACATGGACTCATCATGCTCAAAGTTCATAGTTTATGTTAGGGTTCATTCTTGGTTTGGACATTCTATTGGTTTGGATAAATGTGTAGTAGCATGTATCCATCATTATAAAATCATGCCAAGTATAATCACTGCCCTAAAAATTCTCTGTGCTCCACCTATTTGTCCCCTACTTCCCAACTCCTGGCAACCTCTGAGTTCTTATTGACATAGTTTTACCTTTGCCAGAATGTCATCTGTTTGGAATCATACAGTATATAGGCTCTTTAGACTGGCTTGTTTACTTCATAATATGCACTTATGCTCCATCCACGTATTTTTCATGACTGTATAGCTTATTTCTTCTCAGCATTGAATAATATCCTGTTATCTGGATGTGTTCGTTTACTTGTCCGTAACTCTGAATAACATCTTGGTTATTTCTGAGCTTTGGCAATTATGAATGAACTTGCTATAAATATTCATGTGCAGATTTTTTGTGGATTTAGGCTTTTAACTCTGGTAGGTAGCTACTGAGGAGTGTAATTGTTCTGTCATGTGGTAACCAAATGAATGTTTAATGTATTGTTAATATTTTGATACATTGTTTAATAGACAAAATAATGCATCATCAGGACATACTAATTTTCCAAATAACAGTTACAGTTTAAATAGTTATCTAACAATCTCAAAGGGTTTTTATGAATCATATAAAGCATTTACAAAGTTACTATGTAATTATTTAATAATCATCAGTGCATACATTTAATGAAGAATTTAATAATAATGTGCATATAAGGTATAAGCTATACAATTTTCTCCTTTAATGTCATGAAGGATAGCCCAGAGTAACAATGCGATAGTATGTTAAATTTACCTACCAAATTCAAATGACACTTGAAGTAATATAGTAAATGAACCCATTTAAAAATAGTTACTATGCAAGGTACTAATGAAAGAAGAGGAGAAAATGGAGGTTGTGGTCACTACTGCTGTTTGGTGGTGAGTGGAGATGAAATGAGAATGTGCTGATAGAAGAATGAGTGGAACAGAAAATACCAAAGGTTCATCTACGTTTACATGCAGGGATTTTGTGGACATGGACGATATCTCTCTTGACACTCAAGACTCTAGAAGCAGAGGCCATGGACCACTGTTTGAAGCTTAGATGAAGCAATGAGACAAAACAACAAACTCAAAAAGAACATCTGTTGATATGGACACCTCCTGATACCTCCCAAGTGTGCTTATAGTTGGGTTTTTTTCTGTGACTTCTGCACATGAACTGCTCACTTTCACTTATAACGACAATTGTCTTGTGTTCCTTTAAGTTTTGACATCGAATATTTATGGCCTCTCTCTTTTTCCGTCAACAACTACTGATAACCACTGATGAAATCAGTTTCTCAGAAGTACTATCCTTGTGATGCTATAATATTTAATATTTTCACTGTACACTAAATCCAACTTCCTCAGCATTAGATAAGAATTTTGCTTTGTGCCACTTCCTTAAAAACTTGCAAGTCATTAGCAAATGGTCAAACCAGTTTCTTGTAAACTTCACTCCTTGTTATTGTAATTCTTATCTGATTGATTGACGAACCTACGAGCCTTTTTGATATCACATGAGACATATCTTATGGGCTTCCTCAGATTCTCTTGGCCCTTCCTCACTCTTACAGGCTACATCACCATTCAGACTGAAGATGTCTTGATCAATCACATATCTTGATAAAATGTCAGGATTTGATAAATATATAATAACATATGATGGATATGTGAAGAAATGTAAATGTCTATTGGGAGAGAGGAGATGAAGAGGAACTGGAAAAAAATGTTTCAGTTCCTTTCTTTCCAATGAACCACTTTAAAGCATAGTGTCTGTACAGTATAAAGTTTTATTACAGTTTACATCAGTGGTTAGCATAGTAACACATTACCCTGTATTGTTGCTGATCCTTCATGATTTTACCTTCTTTTCCCCTTAGTCATGCTGCCCTGGTATTGCCCATCCTTTAAAAATCATTAGCATTTAGTCTGTGCTTCCACGTGGTTTTCTAGGTAATCCAGGCTAAAGTAGATGCCCAACCTCTTTAATTAATTCCCCATCAGGGAAGTGTTATCTGAGTCAGTACTCTGCAAAAGATGATGCGTTCTGAGATGGTATATTGATCCACAGATCATAAAAGCGACATGATATTATTACCATGCATCAATAGAATCTGGTCTATTATGAACATAGTATTGTTTGCCAGATATTCCTTCTTTGACTATATTTTGATAGACTAATAACTTGATTCTCATGTAATCATTAAATATTTTCTTGATTATTTGTATATGATGTAAGTCACTTTTTAGCGTTCTCTAGGCTTAAGGTTCTAAAAGGTATTAGCTTAACATTGTCTTCACAATATCCATCTAAAATCCATCTTTGAATGGATTGTATTCTGACATTTTTCCTTTCTCCTTTTGAAATGAATGTGATCCTCATTTTCTAAATAACCCAGTTTTATTACCACTGAAAATTTACAGAATAAATCATTTAATTGCAGTCTCACTATTACTGGAAGTTATTTTGCCCATGATCTTCAAATTACAGTGTTACAGACTCTTAAATCTTTTGACCTGTTGTAGATCTTCAAATTCATTCCTTTATTAAATCAATTCCCTCTTTCCTCACTTTCCTTTTCTTGAGGATGGACATTATTGATGTTCAATGCTTTCTGGTTTTTAGAAGTATTTTTATATTTTATTATGAAAAATTAAGTATGCAGAAAAATAGAGACAAACTCCCTAACTTCTAGATTTAACAATTACCATCATTTTATCCTATTTGCTTCACATATTTCTTTAAACTGCTAATAAACAAGAATGAAAAAAAAATCCACAATCCTCAATGGGAATATTTTTACCACATCTCTCTGCCCCTAATCCCAACTTTATCACAGCTCATCTTGTGAACCACAATATAATTTGAATTTAGCTTGTGAAACATGAAATTTGACTCAACATGCAGGCATTCTAACATCTATTTAATTTTTTTTTCATTCAACAACAAGTTTGATGTTCTGAGACCTAAGTGTAAAATGAGGAGGAAAATGAAACAGACCAAACAGCTCCCACCTGGGTTTTATTAGAAATGGAAATTCGGAAGTTGCTTGTCCAGAGAACTGAGGAAAGTAGCCTCTTACCATGCCTGCAAAGGGAGCTGAGGGGTAGCTAGTGAGAAAAGATGAAGGAATGAGGATAAAATTGTAGGTGTGGGGAGAAAGCCCACTCACGGTGTGCTGGTCTGATTCTTCAGTTGGTGAAGTGCTTTGTGCGTGATGTGCCCACCCTCTTGGTGTCTGAAGTGCCTCAGGAACGGGCACGACTGCCTAGGGCTGGGAATCACTGCTCTGCATTGCACGGAGTTGGCCTGGTGAGGGACAGCTACAGTGTGGGCAAAGCTGTTAGGCTGCCATGCCTTCTGTTTTAACCTGCTGCTCAATTATATACCATGGCAACTATTAATCCATTACATCCAAGTACTTCTCTAGTTGTCAAAAAATAATGGACTGTGCTTGGGTAACATGTTGAAACTTCTAAAACTAACAACACTTAGACAAATCATTATGTGGTCATGGTGACACAGACAAGGCTGTTGGAAGAGGTCATCAAGAAGACATAACCTCTGGTTGACTCATAAGCGGGACTTGGGCAAACGGAAGTTACTCCCTCTCAACCACCCTCATGTTCACCTCCATTCTTGGAATGTGTGTTCTCCTTGCCTTCCTCACACTAGAAGCTGTCTCAAGGACAAAGCCTTGAGATAGTAAAGTGTTGTTAAGACCGTCTGGGCAGTATAAATGACTGAAGCCACTAAGACCTCTATATAAACTTTTAAGATTCTGGCAGTTAGGTGCAGACATCTATTTGTCTTGCAGCCTTTCAAGACAAGCCTCCTATGTTCCCTTGCTTATTAAAACAGCTACTACAAATCTGCAGTGGCCTGCCTTTTCCTTTGGTCTCTCCTTGCCCTGTATCTATAGGCACTAGGTTTAGATTTCACTTGGGAGGCATTAGAGTTCTCAAACCAACAATGGCCAAAATTTGTTTTGAAATGTATTTCCATTTTTCCATTCTCTTCCGCATGTATGGTTGTTCTAGATCCCTTAGTCACATCTACTTCCTTGGTTTTTCCACGTACTTTGAAAATATTTTCTCTTAAATTGTAAGGAAGATAATTATGATAGGCTTAACCAAAGGTATTTGGAGACCTAGGTGAAACCTATCTGCTTGCCCACAATATTATGCACTTTGAACATTATTACTAGTATGCTATGAATAGTTAATAATGTATATTTTTTATTGACAGTGAATCTTCTGTAAAAAGTGATTGCCTTTCATCTGTGTAAATATACAGGTGGTGATAATTCAGATAGCAAGGGATACCTCTAATTGTGACGTGCCCACCGGTCCGGCAGATAAAAAAGATCACTAGTACAGAGCAATGATAAATCTTGCTTGGGTGGGACATAGGAAGTAAAGTCAAGAGGAGGCCTAAGAGGTGGACTAGTGTGCTTGGGAAATCGGGTGAAAGTGATTTCATCAAGAGGTTAATTTCTGAGTCATCAAGGAAGAGGGCAAGGAGTAATCTTCAGAACAATCTCTGATTTCCCTCCTGATCACAAGTATTACTCAGCCTTCTGTTCTCTAATAGCTCACCTCTAATTTATCTCTATGATGACCTACATCACACTGCACGGTAGTTTTCACATATTTGCCTTGGACACAATCAGTCTTTTTTCAATCCTAGGAGAATGCTTGGACATAAAACTCAATATATTTGTTGAATTCTCATTCAAGATTTATTAAACACTGTCTGCCAGGTATTATTTTAGACATTGAGAAATAGTGATCCAATTTTAAAAGTATGTTTTTTCATGATATTTATATTTTATTGGATTTGTTTTTAAAATAGGCTGATTATAACATTAAAAATATGAACTGTAACAATTAAGTCAAAAGATTAAAACATTGGGGGAATGACGTGTCAGACAGAAAAAAAAATCACAGAAAGAGGTTAGAGAGTGAACTGGGAGAGTTTGTCAGGGAAGGTTTCTGGGGAGGGGCCATCTCAGCAGAAGTAGGAAATGAGAGAGTCAGTCAAGAGGTTCTCTCTGGAAGCAAGTTCTAAGCAGAGTACACGGCAAGTCCAAAGGCCATGATATGGACACGTTTTTTGATGTGTTGTGGAAAAGGAAGAACATTAAGTTTGGAGAAGAAACCGGGCACAGGTCATGTATAACTTTAAAGTCATGAATGAATTACAGGAAAATGAAACAGCACAAAGCTATGGAGTTGAGAAAGTATATGATGCTTTACTGGAATGATATGTCTTTAGAAAAGTGCTGTTTCCTGAGGGAATAGTATTCAAAATCTTTAGTGGAAAAGTTCATGATCCTCATCAATTTCACTTCAACTAAGTACGAGTGACATATTTATAAAAAAATTAGGTTGAGCTGAAATTAGGGAGAGACATGAATCATGTGCTAAGGATTTTGCACTGTATTCTCCAGGAATCTTTATAGATCTTTGAATTACATTATCAGATTTGTGTTTTAAAATGATTTTAATGGTCTTTCATATATTATTGGTGGGGTTTTGTTATTCAAGTCCTCTCAGACATTATTGGTGGGGACTGTTGATTGACACAATAATTATGGAGGAGAATTTTGCACTATCTATGACATTTTAAAATTTACAGTAAATTTATTTTTAGATAATGTACTTTAGATAATGTACTCTAAGTTATGTGTAAGAATTTACAGATTTAGATACAGATTGCTATTTCTTTTTTATTTTCAATAAATACATAAAACATCCATTAACTGGAATTAGTTAATAACCATGACACCTCAAACAATGAAATATCATGTAACCATTAATTGAAATGGGGCAACTCTAAGTCTGCTGATATGAAAAGAAGACTAAGAAATATTATTTACTGGAAAATAAAGATACAAGAATACATGTACAATATGACCCCATCTATGTAGAAAAAAATTATATGAGAGGGACTCACTTTATACTCTATGATGTCTTGGTCTTAAAGTTTTTGTAGTATATTTACTACTTGCTAAAAATTTTATTGACGTAACATTGGTTTACAACATTGTATGCATTTCACATACAATGTAAAAAATTGTAAATTGACATTCATATATGCTACAATCTATATTATCTTCACCACCAAAGTCTAGTTTCCATTCATCATATAAATTTATTCCTTTTACCTGATTTACACATTCCTCCTCCCTCTTCCTTTCTGGTAATTACCATTTTGTTTGTAAAGACAGAGTTTGTTTTTTGTTTTGCTTTGTTTGCATGTTTGTTTTGTTTCTTTGTTTTCCTTTGTACTCTATTATTCTATGCTTTCTTGACCTTAAAGTTTTCATAGTGAACATTTTTACTTTTTAAAATGAATCTTTTAAAAAAGAATAAAAGATATTTTTAATCTAAAGGAAAACTATTTCATTCTATTTGGAATATTAAAGCTTTTTCAGAAAAAGTAAGGTTAATAAAGAATAACAAATTATAAGCTTACTTATAAAATGATATTTGAAATACTCGTTTTCTATGAAATTAGTCTATTTAATTATATCTTCCTGGTTCTACAGAAGAATTTCTAAAACTTCATGTGACCAGAAATATAATTAAATTAACTCATAAAATATTATTGTTTTCTGTGAATGTCAATACTGACAGCATGTGTTATATATTGACTAAAACTAATGTATTCTTTGCTATTTCTGAATCTTTTAAAATTAAAGTCTTTTTGATAGAAAGAGAATTACTCAGTTGTCACAAGTTCTTCTAATGTATTTCTTCTTAGATATAATTTAGAAAAGAATGTGTCATAGTATTAGCAAATAAATATTTGGAGTATTTTTGCAATAACATTTTCATGACATGATTAAATCATGTTAATAATTAAGAAATTACAAATGTACTTAGATAGCTGGCATTTTTGTATATTTTTTGGTCTGGCACTCTGGTATTTACTATCTTGTTGGTTCATGTTGTGTATCTAACTTTTTTCACCAACTAGATTTGAAGTATCTTGATGGTAAGGAGTGTTCAGTATTCTTCCACACAGCTTTTAGTATGAGATGCACCTCTCAAGTTGGTGTGACCCTCACCACACATAGAGCTCTTAGAAGTCCATTAGTTTAATTCATCAGCAGGTTAAAATTGAACTATATTAAAAAAATTTCAGTCCTTTCAGTGTGTCTATATGTCTCACAATAAACCTTACATACATATCTGTTGAATGAATAATTAAATGCAATGTAGAGACTTTGAGATTTTCCTTTGTGTCCAATGGAAAATTGACTTTATCTCCCTTACATAGTTGGTTGATCCTTTTGTGAGGCAATCAACTTCTCTATGTTCCTGGTATCTTTATCTTCCCTTCCCTACTATACTCAACCAATGGGTCAGTAAGTACTGCAACTCTTAACTATGTCATGGCCACAGCCCTTTTCCTAGGACCTCCTCCCTTATTTTACTCTGAGACCCATTGTGAATCTGGGGCCCAGCCAAGTGGTTCTCTCAGAGCCTTAGTGGGGCAGCACGCCCATCTTTCCACCTCCATTTTAGGTCCTGCTGCATTACAGGCATTTAATAAAAACCTGAATAACACTTGCACTTTTGTGAAAATAAAATGCTAATCTCAAACTAAATTAATAATTATTTATAGAACATAAATGGTATTTATTATGTGTGGAGCTCTGGGCAAGAAGCTATAGTGTGTATAGAAGTTCTAAGATGATAGAGTCTTAAAATCTAAATGAGGAAGCAAGTAACAACACAGTTATCTCCTAATCAATTATTAAAAAAATACATGCAATGTCACAAGGTGATCTGATCTAATGATTAATTTCAAGAATTCAAGTTAGGTCACGGTGCTTTAAAAAAAAACAAAACAGACCCATTTTAGTACATATTTTCAACTAAAAGAAATATAAACGGATTTTTGCTTTTACGACAAAAGACAAAAAGTTATCCTAGCGTTCAGCGGAGGTTTTGCAGCAACCTTAATCAAGGCAGCAAAGTGGGGCAGAGAGCGTGGCCCGGCAGACTGTCCACGGGCTGTGTATATATCATACCATTCCTGCTTTTAGGATATGCTAGTGTGACTTGAGGTTTTCTGTGTGGCTTGGTATGATTCAGTAGGTTATTTATTTGGCCTGGGAATACTCCAAACTAAATCCACATATGTGAACGTGGGTCTTCGTGGACACCATTTTGGCTGACACAAGTTTTCCTGAGAACGTTGGCTCTGCTCTTATTACGGAAACCTGTGCTGGGTTTGTTGTATAGGACCTAAGTCCTAGCAGTTCCGAGGAGAAATTGGCTTTCGTAGCCTGCGTGACATGCAGAGTCTACACAGAGGAAGGGAGTTGTGAGCCTGGTATTAGAAAGTCATTACAGATGAAGGAGCAGAGTGGGGGATAGAGTGTATTCCCAGCTCCTGGATCCGTTTTCCTGCAGAGTTATGGATACCTTTAAGAATTTGACAAATTCTTTCAATTTCTCATATAAAAATAACTTTTATATGCATTTTTAGGACATGTAGCCCATGGACATTAGACAAGGCCTGAGGAAAGTTCAGAAATCTCTCCACTTATGAGTCACATCAAAGGAGACAGTAATAGGGAGAGAACTTTGGAGTGTGTCAATTTCGAAGGGACTTAGCTAACAGAATAACAGAATTTAGGAGAAAAAGCGAAGAGATACTCTATTTGGATTCAAAATTATTTTCCCTCTGATCAACTTACCCATAAATAAGGACAGTCATCATACTTTTCTAGGTTGCTGACATCATTAATGGTGATGATGTACTATACATATGCATTTATTTATTCTCCAAGGATGTTAAAAGGCCAAACTTTGGCCATTTTTGAGTTTTAAGTAAATTTATTAAAACATACAGGGTATTAGCAGAGAAATCATTCAATGACATCTTAACACACTTGAATATATTCTTTTAAAATTATAAATAAACACTTCATAATAAGACTTTGTACCTGCCCCCAACCCCCAACAAAGGAAAATCTGTTAGCACAGTTTGTGAAAAGCCAATAAGAAATGGATTTTGAACCTTAAAAAGATCAAGTCACTGAATTAAACAGCAGTAAATCCTGCAAATCCAGAACCCCACTATATTGAAGGCAGAAATGTCTGTGCAGAGCTGATCGTTTATTTCAGCAATCAAAAGAGCAGGCACACCCATCGCAGGTGGCAGTGGAGCTGGTGGGACAGGAGCAATGAGCTGTTTGGTCAGCATATCCCAGAACCAGCAGTGTTGAGAGCACAGCTCTGTTGAGAGCAGTCCAGCAGGCTGTGTGGAAGGTGGAAGTGTCCAGGTCACCCCTTTTTTGGTCTTTTCCCACATACACTGTGACTTTAGGAGGCTCCTGTGATCTGCTCTGCCAGCTGTACTGTGGGCACCCTTGGTAGGGGCACCCCTGAGGAGCAGGGTAGGGTGAGGGTAGAACGCAGATCCCACATTGTCTCATGGAGAGGGTGGGTATGGGGCTGTGGGACCAGCCCTAAATCTGTAGGGCTCCCTTGGTTCATCAGGGGCCTTTCAATTCTACCTTTTCTTTTCACAAACTGTTTTGATTGGGACCTGAAGAGTTTAGACGAGAAGGTGTAAGACTTCCCTGAAGAGTTTTGATGTAAAGAATACCATGATTAAAATGGGATTTTAGAGGAGAGACTGGTAGGCAGGGTGCATGATGAAATGAAAAGTTAAGTGCTGAGTGTTGAAGAGGAGGCAACACTGACACAGTATGAGATGAGTAGGCCATAAACAACACTCTCGGTGTGGATAAGAGCAAGACTTTTTATAAAGCAGAAATGCTGTATGAGGAGGAGTTAGCATTTAAACACATTTCTTCCTTTAAGAGGTCACTTTTTACAGGAACTAACTCCCACTTAGTAATTTCGAAATGTGTGCTTGCAGTTATCATAAATGTTCACTTAAAATATTCAAGAGACAATTGACTGGAGTTGGTTGGTTGCATGCATGGTAGATCTGTGAAGAGAAGAGAGACCTCTTTTGGAGAGTTTCACACAGGGTTATGTTGGAAGTTAGGAGGGCATTCCCAAGAGTAACACCATATGCTTGATTTCTGTGTAGGACGATTGGTTTCTTCCACGGCCCTCATCTGTAACTTCTCCCTTATGGCTTGGAAGGGAGCCAATCAGTCTCATTTGGTGTACAGGTAGTAACCCACTGATGGGTCTGTCTTCACCCTGTTTTTACTATACCTCAGGTCTTCTATCTTTAAACTTGGTCATTCCACCAGCTTCTTAAAGAGAATCAGGTGTTTCCCTCTTTAATGTGTTCTCTGAATTATGTAACTAGAATGTTCTTTCTAAAACCTAAATACGATCATATTATTCTCCTGTTTTAAACTCTCCACTGACTCCAAGTTTGGCAGGATCAAATGCACAGTCCTAGCATGCCTTACCGTCACTTTCAACCCACTTAACTTGACTTATTTCCAGTCATTCCCATCTACATATTCAACCTATGTACCAGTCTGATCCAGAAGCTGCCAACTCTGTTGAGAGGTTATTGCTTTTTCTCTTTACCTTTTTCACTCATTTTTCTTTAAACTTAATTGTCACTTAATGCCCATTTTTATGTGTGAGATTAAATAAAGCACATCAGTCATACAAAAAATTGTGTCCTTGTTTTGTCCATCATGGCAACCTGTGATACTGTCTAGTGTCAATCAGATTCAATAATTAATATTTCTGGTGCTTCTCTTTCTTTATCTTGGTATCAGACGAGGTAGTTATCACTTTTGTAATTTTTAAAATTTAGACATCTCAAAATACCGCTGTGGATTTGGAATTTAGCTCTCTGTTTGCTGGTTTGACTTCTCTCTGCATTGCTGGTTTACCCTACCCTCTGTATGGGTCCAAGTCTTATGTACCTCCTGAGTTTCCCTGATTGCTGTCCACCTTCCAGACAGCGTTGCTGCTCCAGAGAGAACCAGTCATTTCCCCTCAGAATCTTCGGTCCTTCCTCTTGGCTGCTGGCAGCACAGTTGGAACACATAACCCAGTGCACAACATTTCTGGTTTTTGCTCTCACATCTGGTCTTAGAGGAAGCTCTAATCCTCAGAATTTAGGATGGCTGTGGGAGAAGCCAGAAGACTCAAGAAATGAGGGAGAGTTACCTCTATGGATGAATTTTGACAGCATGTAACATAAGGCCATTATATTTCCCATCCTTTATCCTTTTCTCATTTACTACTGTCTCTCTTTGACCTGGATCAGCAAATCTCCAAAAAACTTTAATTAGGCACTATTTTTATATAGTACTTAAGATTAACACACCTTCCTCTGGTGTGTGTGTGTGTGTGTGTGTGTGTGTGTGTGTGTGTGTGTGTGTGTGTGTGCAGGCAGGCATGTGCATTAGAATTTTTGGTTAATAATCAGAATTTAAATTACCATGACTTAGTAAATATTATATAGTTTGGCAAAGCCAACAAGCATAATTTTACCTCTTTTTAACCTCCTAAAATTTTTTTTTGTCGTTTAAAATTGCATTAAAATCATCTCAAAATGTAAGTTTTCTCATTGTCAAATGTGTTAGGTATACTAAGAGTTCTCTTTTTGTCTTTGAGATTCCTGCTGCAGTTTTACATTTTCTTGTTCCAATTTGAACTGGTTGCTCCTTAGATCTGATTTTCTACACTCTTCTCCAAATTGTCTTGGTGTGTTTCCTCTTTATAGTCTCTGTTTTCTGGATCCACAGCTCTTCTTTCTCTTCAGTTATACCTTAGGTGGGTAAAGCACATTCTCCAGAAGCTTTCTGTGAAAAAGTACATGGAAGTAATTTCTTTTTATATCTTAAATGCCTGAGAAGTTCTTTATTTAGCTTTCCTTTTTATTTATTTATTATTGATTTATTATTTATGGAGGTAACTTTGATTTCTAAAATATTATAAGCCCATACATACAGGTTTTTCATTCCTCAAATATATGACAGCATTCCCTGCCCATCTCTAAATTACCCAAAGTTCTTCACCACTGTCCTCTGGATCTCATCACCACACCTTTCTCCTGGCCCATCCTCACCCCTCCCCAACTGGTAACCCCAGTTCTATTGTCTGTGTCCAAGGGCTGGTTTTTCTTTTGTCTTTTCCTTTGCTTTGTTTCCCTGTATTCCACATATGAGTGACATCATCCAGTATTTGTCTTTCTCTTTCTGATTTACTTCTGATTTAGCATAATCCCCTCTAGTTCCATCCATGTTGTTGCAAATGACAGGATTTCATCATTTTTAGGGCTGTGCATTCTTTTGGTTGTATCTAAACACTGTAAGATATTAAGATATTGGATATTAAACCCTTGTTAGATGTACAATGTGCAGATATCTTCTCCCAATCAGTAAGATGTCTTTTTGTTTTGGTGATAGTTTCTTTTGCTGTGCAGAAGAAGCTTTTAATTCGATATAGTCCCATTTGTTTATTTTTGTTTTTGTTTCCTTTGCTGCTGCAGTTGAGTTCCCGAAGACCTCTTTAAGGTTGATGTTATGGAACATACTGCCTATGTTTTCTTCAAAGTATTTTATGGTTTTCAGTCTTAGATCTAAGTGTCTAATCCATTTTGAATTAATTTTCATGTGTTTTGTAATGATGTGTCTTGGTGTAGCATTTATTTTATTAATCAATAGGATTGCAGTTGTCAATTTGAAAATTGAAGTTAAGTGCTAATAAAATTTTTTGAACTGTTTCAATAGTTTTATACTCCCATTTTTCCTGATTATTTCACTTAGCAGGAAACATCTTTAATTCATTATGTTTACATGTTTTTCTGAGTTCTGATGACACTGCAGTGAGTAGAAATCTTTCCCACATGGAGTGTTTATTTTAATTGTAGAGAGAGAAAATAAGTAAAATTAAAGTAGAATATATTAAGTAGAATAAATGGTAGGGTCAAAAAAAGGATTAGGACAGGGAGTTATGATTCGGGGTGTGTGTGTGTGGTGTGTGTGGTGTGTGGGGTGTGTGCGCACACGAGTGGTGTGATGTTGCAATTTTAGTTACGGTGGGCAGAAGTCTTTACTGATAAAGTGAGGTGTGGGTGAAGACTAAGAGTTAGCCATGTACATGTTCAAGGAAAAAAAACATTCCAGACAGAAGAAATCAGGTTCAAAGTTCAGACACATTTAAGGAACGCTGCGGAATCTGGGGGTGACTATAGCGAAAGACGCTAATGGGAGTGTGGGAGGGGATGAGGCTGAAGGCAACTGGAACTCAAATTATGCCAAAGCCTTATGGGGAGGAAGAGAGCCATTGAGGGTTTTAAGCAGAGGACTTATATGATCTAATGTATGTCTTAATGGATCACTTTGGGTGGTAAGTTGAGAAAGTCTAAAGGAGGACAGAGGTTGAAAAAATCAGGACAAAACTGCTGGTGGGTAGTAGCATGAGTATTGCAAAGTGTGGTTGCATTTTGTATATGTTTTGAAGTTAGAAGTGTCATTTTATGCTGACAGACAATGTCTGGGGTGTGAGTTAAAAGGGAAGGAAAATGACCTCAAGGTTTTGGCATGATCCTAAAATCAGAAGTTGCTAACTCTGAAAAAAAAAGGGGAAAGTACAGGAAAAGAAGGTTGTTTATGTTTTAGATTTTGGGTGGAGGGAGGCTGTCTGAAAAGACAGTGTAAGGTAGAAGTTAGAACTTGGGTGCTGGAAGTATGAGATGCCAGTCACACATTCAAGTCTAGATGTAAATTGGCATTTGGTACTTAGAGCTGTATGTTGTGGAAAGGTACATGGCTGGGGATGTAGGTATGGAAGCCATCAGCATGTAGGTGGTCCGTATGGCTGTGAGACTGGGGAGTGGTGGCCTAGAAAGTGAGTATAGATGAGAAAGAGGAGATCTACATATTGAGTTTGGAGGCACTGCCTATATTTAGATATCAAGGAGATGGGTATTAAACAGCAGGAGAGTCTTAGAAAAGCAGCCAGAAAGGAAGGAGAAAAGGTAAGGGGGTGCAGAGTTTTACAAGCCAAGCAAAGAACATTTTCCAGTCTCTACATTGATTCCTTGGGGTGCCTATTGGTTCCGGTGTCTGTGCCTTTTTGGTGTTGTATGGAGCAAGCCTGATTAATTTACACTAATAGGCCACTCACTGTAGGAAATAGGTTTCTGCCTTCTCTCTGGTTCCCTCAGCACCTCTCCATCTTCTTTCTACTTCTCAGTTCCTCATCAGTTCACTTTGTTCTGCTGCTGTTAAATTTGGGGATTCAACATTAACTGTATGTAATTTAAAAGGGGTTATTCTGAGTTAGGTGTGTATATCCAAGACCACATTTACCTTTAATGTCACTGACTAATCATAAAAATAGTTTTATAAAAATAGTTCTGTCCGATAGCTTTGTGAGGCTGTCAGTTGTTTTTCTCCTTTGTACCTCCTTTCCTCACAATTGTGATATTAATAATGCCTACTACATAGGGCTTATGGGGAAATTTTACACATACATGTATCACTTAGCAAAGTGGGTATCTCATTATATATTCAATTCACTATTATTATTTTAATTAAAACTGTTTTTAAGGTACATTTTTTTGAAGCATAAGGTCTTCTCCCCCCCACCCCCCCCAATCCATCCCCACCTCCAGCAATGGAGTTGTTATAACCTATACATGTTTTTGATAAAATATTAAGAGTTAGTCAGGGGAAGGAAGAGCCTATATTTGAAGACCTGGAAACAGGAGACTTGCCTAGGCGTTGGATCTAACCCAGCATGAGATACTCTTGCTCCGTTAGTCCAAATCTCTAGGCAGATAATTTCTCTTTTCTGGGAAGTTTTACTTCTCTTTCTTTTCAAGATTAGTCTTAAAATGGTAGGTATATCTTGATGTATGATTCAACTTTGCTTATTTGGGAAAAATTTTATAAATAAACACAGGAAGAGTAATTTTTTTAAGAAAAATGAGTAAGTTAGGGTATAAAGTGACTTTCAAGCTATATGATGCATGGGATTTTTACTTTTTTAACTTCAGCTGCTAGAGGGAAGGAGGGGCAGAGCTTATGGCATTGACTAATTAAAAATATTTATTTGTTGTCCCTAGGTGTTGAAAATTTATAGAGTATTTTAGGCATGATATTTTACTTTGATACCTATGGTAAATTGTGGAACAGTATTGCTGGAAAAGAATGGAAACTATCTTGGGATTAAAATTGGGTAATTTATTTATTCATTAAATTTTCTGGCGGATGGTGAGAAACTATGAATAAACATAGTTTCTGCTGTCATTGAACCTAGAGACTAATGGGAAATCAGTTTTTAAGTAAATTCCTAATTATTAAAATGAAAAATAAATGGCATCTTGAGAGATATTATTTAGAGTGGGGATGATGGTGATTTAGATTGAGGTATGAGAAGCCTTTTCTTATGAATAATATTTAAATAGGGATATAGATGGCTGACTACTAGTCACCCATGTGAACATTGAGGGGAAGAACTTTCCAGAACACTTTGGTCATGAAACACTTCGTGAGTTTGGCAGTTGTAGAGCCCTGTCAGGTTGCTATTTGTTATCAGGAGAGGTAACAGGAGGACCAGAAACACACACAATCTTGAGGGTCATATCTAGGACAGTCTATGGTAGTCTAAGGGCTATGAGGAGTCACTGAATGATGTTAGGCAAGAAATAATCCTACTTAGGTTTAATGAACTACTCCATTGGCTACTGTTAGGATGAGGGTTTGGAGATAAGAAATTGCAAACTCCAGAGAAGGTTGGGGGCGTGGCTAATGCAGCTTTTTTTACAGGCTAGGGTATTAGCTGTGGAAATGGAGAAAAGTGGTTGCATTTGACATTAATTTGTGAAGAAAATCAACCAGAATCCTTGCTGATTAGATGTGAGGAAGTGACCAAAAGGAGAGTGTCTTAGATTTCAGGGTGCAGTGGAGAGGAAGAAGAGCTTTTACCAAAATATTAAGAATCAGGGAAGAAACATAGCATCGTGTAATTATTAAGAACAACTAATAATTAATTCTTTCCCCCTGCTAACTTACCCTTCAAGTTCTAGGCCATGTCCTGTCTTCGGAAAAAATGTCTGACCACTTTAGGCAAAAGTCAGTGGGCTCTTTTATTTTTGTCTTTTGTATCATTTGTTACTCACCCAAAGTTTGCGCATGATGGCCTTTATCCTGTTTATATTAATATGTTTATCTTAATATGCTTCTTCTCTCTGCAGGTAGATTTTTATTTCAGTAGCAGTTAAATTCTTATGTTCTCTGGAATTCCAAATCATTTAATAGTTTGGTTCACAATAAGTTCTCAATAACATTTTTTCACTACTTAGCAGTCAAGATTATTTTGATAGAAACTTTGAAAGAGATACGCTGTTGATAGTGATTTCTTCTCCCATATTCCGTTCATAGGGAAAAAAAATAGATCTTGTGTCTAATATAATCTATGATATATCTTTGTGAAGATAACCTATGAAGAATTGTAGAATAACTTGTGGTGGATATAATTTATTGTAGCATGTCAGTTTAATGAAGAGAGATTGAGGGAATTCAATGTATTTGTTAATTAAATCTGAAATCACTCTCATGATTTAGAGATGCTGATTGCCTTTGGAAGAACATGGTGGTGATGAGGATGGGAGGAGAGAAGTGAGAAAAGATTTACTAGCATACATACACAATGTGGTTCCAAGTAACATATGACAAGTACCCTCAGAAGCTCTCTCGAATGATGTCCATAATAGTATACCCCACACTCACTGCCTTCTCTTCCACACGGTTAATAGTGTTGGGATGACAGGGCATGCTGACCTTGTGGCTGTTTCTTCTATTGTCCTTCTTCACCTGCTCCTTCTGCCCAGATCTCACTCTAAGCACCCTCTGCTAGCTTCCTTTACCTGTGATTCTTTGGTGACATTTAAATGAGAATGGGAACAGGAGCTCATAGCATTGTGACTTATCTATCAGCTCTTGCTGCTGTTTAATCATGTTTGCCCCTTGCTAATCTAACATTTACACAGAAATAAAACATATTCATTGAACATCTAATATATGGCAGGATTTGGACTAGACTGCTTTGAAGACATAGACATGAAAACAAAAAAAAAAATCTATGCTTTCAAAGATTATGCAATATCAAAGTTGCGTGTACCTACAAACATGCAACTTTTCACTATGGAAATAGTTTATCTTTTTCCGTGGGAGGCTTAGCTCTCTTGTGTGAAAGTCTTTAGTATCAGAACCTGAGTTAGCCACTTTACTTCTCTGTACTGTAGCTATGCGCTTTTGAGCAAGATAATTAATTTTCAATACTTAATTGAAGTGAAGATAGTCATACCAGCAAAGAACAAATTATTTTTTGTAATAAATAAATGAGATAATATGTTCAAAGCTCTCATTAGTTGTGATTAGATGTGAGGAAATGAGCGAGAGGGGGTATCTTAGATTTCAGCGTGCAGTGGAGAGGAAGAAGAGCTTTGAGGACATAGGATTTTACGTGATGAATATAGATAATAATAATAATAAGTCACAGACATATGTAAATATCAGTATCTATTCCCCTTATCTCAAAAGTGCTTGCATATTTATTTGTGGTTCCAATTTTTCTTTTGCAAAGGCAAAGTTGATGATAATGATCCATTTCCTGGGACTGAGTCAGACCAGTTGGCCCATGGATCTACTGTTTCTTCACAGCCCATGCAGTGCGCCCTCTCCAGCCCACTCCACCCTCCTCACTCCCTCCTAATTGCCTCCCACCACCCTGCCCTCACAGGACTTTCTCTTTCTCCCATTCCAGTGATTATGCAATGGTCAGGTTGCTCTTGAGATGACAGACTTACAAGAGCAAACGTCAGAATAAGTATTTGGTTAATTCCAAGTATGAAATGAGGCAACTTGTTTTTTCTCACTTCTTCCCCCAGTCAAGAAATGTATGGGTATGAGTTTCAATACATTTGTTACAAATTTGAAATGAAACCGATAAGCTGTTCACTGTTTCTTGGCCTCATCTCCATGTTTGTAAAACAGGATTGTGAAATGAGAAGCTGAGTTGCCTCTGATGATGGACGAGCTGTGTTATGGTGAATGGCACTTGAAAAGTGTTTGGTGGAAAGATTGCTGTCAGAGAAGTTAAGAGACCCGTGCTCTTGACATCTTTAACAGTGATTTTAGATTGGAGATTAAAGTGCGGGAAGAAGAGGGAAAAATAATGGATTCTTCCAAAATATTTTGACTCAAATACACCTTACACTGGCAGTGTTCTCTCTTTCGCATGGGCCTGAAGATGGATCGGGTTAAGGAAATGACCTTAGGAAGGAAGTAGCAAACGAATGCCAGGGTGTTCATCTGGCGATGAGGTAGTCAGAGCAGCTGTCATTATCACCCCAGAACTTTTCTCATACAGGCACCGGAGGGGGTTGCCTTCTTTGTTTCCAAGAAAGACAATTTCCCAAAGTTAGGGGTAAACACAAAGTTCAGGAATGAAGCTAGTAATATTTAATGATTCAGTGGATTTGTTGTCTAAGAGTTCATCTAACATATTCTGGAATGGATTTGTATTTTCAGCCCATATCATAGTTTGGGGTGATGTCTTTCATAGTGTAGTGATTTTATAATTTTCTGCAGGGGATAAAGGAAAATGATGGACTCGGAGAATGAGCTATATAATATCACTTTCAAGAGGATCATTTTCTCACCCCATCTTCCCCACGCAAATATATTATAAATTATACAATTTAGGTGTTTGAAAATCAGATGAAGACTCTTTTTCTTTTTCTGTCATGGTCTCCAGAAGATAATAGTGCTTTGACTTGCTCAGAAGAAAGAACATGTCATATATATAATCTCAAATTTCCTTTAGCTGACCCTTTTCCTATAAAAACAAACCACAGTGCTGTAATGTCACTTTCACTGCCACTGCACTCACTTAAAATAAGTGATGACTTTTTGTTACTATTATTGCAGCTGATTTAACATACCTTTTACCTGCAGAAACTAGAGAAAGTATTTCTGAAAATTAAAAATAAAGCCAATCCATCCATAGGTTAGTTTTTCTACATAATTTTCATTAGGCAATCCTCATTTATAGGGAGGAAAATGAAAAGGTAAAGTGGCAGAGGATGACCCTTTGGAGAAAGGTGACACAGGAGAAACTGCAATTCAGTGTTC
The DNA here is from genome assembly GCA_004363575.1 of Solenodon paradoxus. Classification (NCBI taxonomy): domain Eukaryota; kingdom Metazoa; phylum Chordata; class Mammalia; order Eulipotyphla; family Solenodontidae; genus Solenodon; species Solenodon paradoxus. The sequence goes on from RJWH01000025.1 coordinate 325,205, forward strand.
AGAGGAAGCCTGCCTGTCTTGCAAAGTAATACTTGAATGAGAACAGAAGGGTACCTCATAATGACCTCTAAACAATAATGTTCTATCATCATTGAGCACTTAATTATGTTCTAGTCATTTGTATATATTAATTCACCGCATCCTAGGATTCATAGTCAAAACTACCTGCTTTAAAAAGTCCTGTTATTGTGGTTAAGTCCTATGAAGAATTGAGGAAAAGATATGTCAAGGAGAACATCTCTAACCAGGTACAAAGTCAAGAGTGCTGAAGAATGGAATAAAGTCCAGAGAGCCTTACGAGGAATGAGCTGGGGAGAAAAGTCTACACATCAGGGGAAGTATTGACGTTGGAGGTCACAGTAAAGAGTTCTGGTTTTATTCTTTAGTCATAAGACTTATTTATCTTATTCACTATCATTCTGTTTTAGATATTTAAAGGTAAACTGACTTCTAATTTATACCCTATGCAATGAACACAAATAAACCAGGAGAACAGACACAGTAAAGTTTTAAAAATATCATAGTATTCTATCCTCATTGTTATAAAGGTAATTATGAACTTGACAGAATTGAACTATCACACATTTCTACTCCTTTAAACATCCACGTTTAAATAATTCGCCCGAATGAATAATGTCCTCCACCACTGTCCGAACAGGCCTATTGACCGCTCCAGCAGATTGTTTCTATTAGGTGCATTTTCCCTCTTAAGGCTTCCGAGAAAGAATAAATATTTAACATCTTTGAGCAATTTGAGCAATCATAGTTTGCTCTGATATTAAAAATTCAATAGTGATGGAAAAAATGTCTTTCTAATAGAATACAGGCCAGATCTAGATAAATATAGCTTTCTTGTCTACACACTTCTTTCTCAGGAAGCCATGCCTATCTTTAATGTCTTTGCTTCCATTTAGGTTTGTCCCTTTAACACACAGAGTCATTGTTTGGTGATCAGAACTGTCTCCACTAGCAATTCATGTCACTAGGAAATTGGCCCCTAGGTTGGAGCACATTTCTCAAGTAGTGGAAACAAAGACAAAACTCTTTGTTGGTACGGAGGAGGTTAACACTAAAATACCACAGCAGGGAGAAACACAAATGATGCTTATACTTTTGTGCAGACTTAGAGGGTTCTGGCAGTTCCAACCCTGATGAGATTCCTCTTTGACAGAAAAAACAATAGTAACACTTTTTAAAATGGGGAATAGTTTAGTACCTAAGTTATGAAGAATATATTGAAAGATTTTGGCCCATGAGGTTGGCGGGGGTTGCTTTAGAGGAGTCACTAAGGAAAAGGACAGAGAAAGGCTTGCTTACGATGGAGGTGCTGAGTGTTCGTGATTTGAGTCCCGAATGGATGAGAGTGAGAGAAAGGGGGTGTTCCCTGGTAGGTTGCTGTTTTTGGCAACTGTACAACTGATGTTGCAAGACGGGAAACAGTCTCAAGATGAAAATCTCTTGCAGGTTGGCATTTGCCCAAAACTTGAATGTTGACAGGGAAGTGAAGGCACACCCAAAAACATCCTGATTAAATTGCAGGTGTTGTGCAAAACCAAGTGGAAAGAGCAAATATTTGATAACTAGCGTGCAGAGTCTGGCAACGACCTCATGTATGACGTGTATCGTTGGGGATTATTATAAAATCTTAGGACACAAGATAATTGTTGTATGTTTCTGTGGTAAAGTTTTGCTCAGAGAATCATAACACCATTTGCTTTGGAAAAGACTTTTAAGAGAATTTCTTCTAGTGAATTTTTTTTTTAGCAGAAATAACATGTCAAATAAAACGTAAACGGAACACTACTATTTTAAAATGTCAATTTGCTAATATATATAACTGTACCATCACATTTAGCACATTTGTTTTTTATGTAGTGAATAAATGAAACAAGTGGAGTTCTTTTGCTTAATGCCAAGACTTGGAATCAGAGTTATTGTGTGATATTTGTGATTTCATGTAATTCCTAGCATTTCCTTAAGTATAGGTATTTGTGTGTGTGTGTGTGTGTGTGTGTGTGTGTTTCACACTCTCAGTAAAATCCTGACTTACACAGAAAGCTAGTTGCAAATAGGAGGTTTTTAGAAGGTAACCTTTAACAGCAAGATAATCCTGTAGGCAGTCTTTATTCTGGGGCCCATTCAAAAGTAAATTAAATCACACACACAAGTAAATGACATCTATGGTTTCTGGTGTGTTAACATCTGACATATGGCAGTGTTTTAAATGTTAAAATATTTAAAATATTTTCCAAGTCCTTAAATTACAAATGGCGTCCAATGTCTTTTGAACTCTTTTCAAACAAGCTTTTTCACAAAAACCTAGGACGTCAAAGGGTGCTACTGTTGTTAGCAAATGTCTGATGATGATTGTAGGCTTCTCAAGAACTGAGGCATGTGCTCTCCAGTAAAATAAATAAGCTTAACACTGGTAAATAAAATAATTTACATTCTAGCTAAGAAATGTCAGGGCTGTACTCTGGGCCTCTTGACTTCTTTCCTTTTTGATTTCCATGGAAAATGAATTCAACACATATGGTAATGGTTCACTTATTGTCACTTTTATTCATTTAGTTTTTATTAAGTTTCTGCCTTATGGACTCTTGCTCTGCATTTCATCAGCTACCTTTATAATCCTTTGGCATATATTTTTCAACAGTCACTAGCAAACTTTACATATGTAGGATATTAACAGCATATTGATTCTCTATTTAAAAAGCATGTGAACTCATTCTCATATAAATATCTATTAATGATCATTTACTGGCTTTTGGGCATATTATTGATGCTTCCAATCCATTTTCAGTGCCTAGATGGATCTGCCCACATTTTTATTTACAACTCATGGAGCAATTTATGTACTGTTAACAAATTATACACACACACATAGACACACAGTATATATTGAATATCCACTATGTCATCAGCACTGGGATAATTCCGTAGATAAACTGGTGAGTTGTTTGTTTGATTATCTTATACATTAAAAATACCAGTAGTTATTCTCATTTGCAATGGTAGCTTTCTAGAACTGAAATACCATTACATCTGCTTCTATGCTGTGGAGAGATTAAAATTTCTGATGTTGCTTAATAATATTTTACCTCTCACTCCTACATGAAAGGGTTATTATTCATCTAAGTGAAATAATTGTTTATCCTCTTTAATATTTATAAAAATTTATAAAAATATTTCAATTCTATTTTTTCTAAAGTATTAGATTGAGGCATAAGATTGATGTTTTGTAGGCATGCCAAAAAAACCCCCAACAAAATAAATAAGTCTCTTCCTTCTTCCCTCCCTCTTTCCTGCCCATTTTTACTCCCTCTCTTCCTTCCTGTCTTCCTCCCTACCTTCCCTTCCTACTCCTCTCCCTACCTTCCTGTCATTAAGAGAAAAGATTGATTTTTTGTATATTTATTTTAAAAAAGTTTAGCAGTTTCAGATGTTTCTGCCGTAATGTGTGAATCCAACTCAAATCAACAAGTTGTTTGCTATCCAGTTCTCAGCAAAAGCTCCATGAATGTTACAAAGCTAGATACTATATCAGCTGAAAAATGATACTACTGGAGATTTATCTTGAAGCAAAGATTAACAAGATTTTCCTAAAAGGGCCAAATAGTAAATATTTTAATCTTTGTGAGTGACACAATCTGTAGCAACTGTTCAACTCTATTGCAACATGAAAACAGCCATAGACACTAAGTAAATGAATGGCCATGTTGTGTGAATTGTTATGAATAAATAGTCTGTTAAATTTTACTTAGTAGTTTTTTGCTCTGGGCTTTCTTCAGCAAAAAAGTTGGGGATAAAACCTTATGGAATTCTTTTTTATGCTTATTTTGAGGATATTATGCAGGAATATTATTCATAAGCTTAACTGGTACTCTACTTAAAGTATTTCCTCCAGCAGTGGTAATGATTTATTTCTTCCTCTGCCTAATTGATTTTTATGACAATTAAATAGCTGTCTCTCTTCTTTACTTTTTTTGCTACCAGGACTATCAGCACCAAGTCTGCCTAGCAACTATATTCCCATTTATGTTTTGTAGAGGTGAGATTCTCTGTTCCTATAATTGCCCTTGCTTTGAATACCCATTCAGATTAAATGTTCTCTGGTTTAAAATATTTTTAATTTCCCATTCTCTTTTATTCTTTTTTATTGTCAACTGACTCCAATTCTTAGGGATTATGTTTGAGGGCAATTATACAAAGTAAAGAGAGATGGATACAAAGTATGTGATAATTTTTATATGTGAACACCTAATTTTTTGCAAACTTTCCCTATCTAAACAAAGTACTTTGATCTCAGGCATAGATGATTAAATTCTTTTAATTCAACAGTAAGTTATGACTATCTGGTAGGGGAGACAGATATATAAACAAGTAACAGCAGAGCTGGAAGATGATAATCATAATGGAAGAATCTATATCAGGCAGCCTGGATGTTGATTTTTTAAGGAATGGTGCTGTTACATCCTCTTCCTCATTGGCATGGTGAGGTCAATGACACAGAAACAAATGTTTTGTGAATAGTTATTACTCCTATAGAAAAGCTTAAATGCATGTAAGTAAGATGATGATATGCTTCCTCTTTTTACAAATGCAAAAGCACTTCTACTTTTCCGATTTTAAAAAATATTTATTTCAGAAAAAATATTAATTCCAACTAAGACTTATTTGTGTAATTATTAAGACCATCAGTTTAAGCTTTATATCTAAATTCTGAGAATTTTAAGGGTTGAAGTTTACAGTCCTCTAGCTTTATTTTTACCAGGAAAAGCAAAATATCCCTTTATTTTGATACATGTGAGCAAGACTAGGCTATAAAAATATTTAATGACATTAAAGTAACTAACACAAGTATGAAAAAACAATATTAATAATCATTGTTTCAGTAAATTCAGATTTTATAATAGTTTCTTTACTTCACATACAAAATAGTTTAACACGGTTAAAATGTTGTTTGTAGTTAAGCAATTATAACAAGATTTTTTTCTAACAAGCTATCAATTTTTATATTTATTATTTTTATATCTAAAATTCATTCATTTGGCAAATATTTACTGAGTATGTATTATGTGTTAGATTTTATTGGTATACAAGGGATAGTGTAGTGATCAAAATAAGTCCCTGAACTGATAGAGGGCATATAACCTGATGAGTGAGAACAGAAATAAATTTAGATGAAAAATTTTAAAAGATGTATGTAAATGGAAATTAGAACTATCATAAAAATAAAACATAGAAGAGGAATAATGAAAAATTGTTGGAGGTTGGTGGATAATGTAATATCTGATGGCTTGTCTAGAGAATGATTAGAAGGAGGCAAAAATTCGGAAACCTAGTAGGGAAGAACAATTATTTAGAGTTTATTTAAAACTTAAGCTTGGGAAATGATATTTTACACAAAATTTTTATATCAACAATATTGCCAAAAAACATATTCCATTTATATGTATTCCTCACCCTCTTTATTCTCACCAGCAATGGGAAAGATCTCTTATTAAATTGTCATTATCATGCTCTGTGAAATCTTATTTGGCATGGAATAGTTTGGATTTTTTTCTTGTAGATACTTCCGATTTGGGATTTCTAAATCAATGGATATGCATATGTTTGTGGTTCCTTATATGTCATCACACTTGTTTCCAGGTAAGCTATCTATACCAATTTACTAAACCCTCCATGAGGCTTATCTTGCCAGATTGTTGGGTGTTTAAAATACAGTTTAAATTCTTGCCTATACAATTTAAATTGGTGACTGACTGTTTAACTGGCTATCTGCCAATTCTGGATAAAAGCATTTGCTGCATACCGCTCATACATGAGCCATTCTAAAAGCCACAAAGAGCATGTGGTTTCCTTCCTGGGACAGGTCTCCCTTCAGAGGTGGCTTTTCAGTCAGTCTGTGGATCCTGCATTTACTATGCTGTCAGATCTCTGGTTTCTAAATACCACTGGTGGCCATTCTCTGAAGAGCTCTCTACTATCAGTCTCTCTCATTAGCTGAGTCCTTAATTATTTCCTTGGTGACAATAGAAGGACATCTTGACTTAAAAGAATGTTAACTATCTTTTGCTATGAATTATCACAAAATTTAGTGGCTGAAAAGCCAAGCATTTATTTATGTAACTCATGAGTCTGTGGGTCAGTGACAATATGAATGATTATTCTGGTCTCTGTTAAACATGCTCACACATGATAAATAGTTGGTGGTGAGATGGGGCAACAGAGCTACTTTCATTCTTTAGCAGCCTATCCTAGGTATGTTTTCATTATATAGAAAATGTATAGGAAATAAGTGGAACTTCACCAGAATTGTGGTGGTTGGGATAGTTATAACATGGCATTGAGACCTTTGTGTATTTGATAAGTAACTATTGTCCATTTGTTAAGGGAATACTTTAGGGTAGTCTTTAAAAGCAAAGACCTTGGAGTCACAACCCCTGAATTCAAATCACAGCCCTACTAGTTGCTGACGATGTATCTTTGGTCAAGTTATTGAACTCCTTTGTGCTTTGGTTTTGCAATCCACAGTGGGAATTATAATAGACTCTACTAGGCTGCCCTGGTGACTCAGCAGTTAAGTCCATGACCTCTAGCCTGCACAGTCCATATATATCCCAAGGACCGAGCTTTGTGACCTGGGACTGGGGGGAAAAGCAAGATGACAAGCTAAGTAAAATAAATAAATGCTTCTTCCTCCCCTTTCTTCTTGCCTACCTGCTTGCCTTCCTTTCTGGCTGTGCCTTTTCTTACAATAATATAAATACAATATAATAAATATAATAATATAGAGTCTGCCTTAATGGGCTATTGTGAAGGTTAAATTAATGAATATAGAGTATATCTTCAGAACTGTTCTTGGTATATAAAACAATAAAAATATTCTCTATAAAATATTTTTCCTGTGGGTCAGTTTTTCTGGGTTTCTTCAGGGATCTTACTGTTGAGAAACCCAATTTCATTTCTGTTGATTTGAGTCAGCCTTTCAGTTGGCTGCTTCTGGTCACTCTGATGGGTGTCTTCACTCATTCAGACATCTATCTCCTTATGTGGAATACATATCAGTATGCTCATGGCCACTTTTCTCTCACGTGATCTACCTTTGTGCCTTGCCTGGGAAACACATATTTTGGTCCTACTCTCACTGAATAGTAAGCTCTCTCTTTTCATTCTACCACCGAGGGGGCCATTCTAGCTACTTTTTCTTTTCTTTCATTTTTCTATGAGAGGGTACAAAAGGGTCACTTGAGATAGAACAGCTCAAAGATATCAGGTAAACAAGAGTGGAAGAGATTGAGTAAGGGGAAGAGGAGAATCCGACCAGGATCCAGATTTTACAGCTTAATTTAGACCTAAGCTGGGAAAAGAAAACTTTTTGGGGGGTAATAATTTGGATATTTGATAGAACACTGGACTCAGTTTAAAAAGCATCATAATAGAACAGGAAAAAGATACGTACACCTGGACTTAACTGGTCTAGTGTCATAGCCTTCTAGCAACTACGCTCAAAGTGATTCTACCTTTCTAAACCCCTCAACTGATTCCTTAGTTGCCACTTACCTAGTATATAATGGAAGAACTGACTGGGACCACAACTTTTGGAAATTCTTTAGCAGATGTAGTTGTGGTGCCATTGGAATTGTTTTAAATGAATTATATTGTTTTACTGCTTAGTTCAAACTGGAATAATGTGAAAGTTGCATTTTAAAATTTTGTTTCCTGTATTGGCTGATTTTTTTTTTCATTGATTTGTATGTTAACTCCTGCCAATGTTGTATTATTTTAACTGTTGCAACTAGGTTTATTCTAAAATTTCTAACTTCTGCTTATTCTTCCACGTGTACTTTAATATATGCATGTTTCACATATTATCAACTTATCAAATGTCCACACATAAAATTTTATACATACATAAAAGATTTAAATAAAAACCTACATATTAAAAATTAAACATATTAGTTATTTCATCGCCTTAGTCTTATGGCATAGTCACATGGGACTACAAATATCCAAACAGCTTGTGGAAGAAAAGATGGCCTCTAATGAACAGCAATGGGCCCCTGCCATACCCTACCATATAGACACAGTCTCAGTACTAGAGAGAATTATTGCAAACTATTTAAACTTTGTTGGTTTGTTTTGTTTTTTAAGGGTTAGTAGGATATCATGACTAAAATGTTTTATGACTAACTTCTGGTTTACCAATTATAGACATCTATAGATAACCTCTTATGACCCAGGATGATTTAATACACTTAGATCAATCTCTATTTTCCTCTTACTCATCCCCAGATAGTTGTATTCTTTAAAAATTCCTCTGTGACTTTTATGACTTTCAAATAATATATCTAAACATTTACCTTTTTCTACCAAAGTCAGGTTTTTAAAGTTGAAAGTATTGGGATCTTAATTCTTGCCTTCATTTTATCTTATCCTTCAACTGTTAGCTCCCGTCATGGGAAATTTCATATTTTTAAGAAATACTTATAATGTTTCTTTTATCTTGTAAACAGAATTAAACCATTTATGCTTTGCCTCTGCTGAAACTTTGAAAGCTGTAGAATCAGCCAGGCATGAGTAAAGGGATTGACACATCCCTTTGAGAAACTGGCATTCTAAATGTTATAGTTAATGTTATATATGCTGAACCTTACCTGCATGAATTTCAACCCAGAGATATAAAATCTTCTCTGGTTTTAAAAGAATCCTGATAATTCAGATTTTTATGTGAAACCTGGTTTAAAAATGCTGGAAAATGATTCAATTAAAACACACATGCACAAACGCAGGGAGCAGGTCACGTGAAACACTTCTGTTAGGTGATACAGTCCATTGGGTCTACTAATTGTGATTTCCAGCATATAAGCTGTGGCTCAGGTTTATAAATGAGTAAATACTATTTATATTTTTGTAGTTTTAAAGTACTATTTATGAATGGTGTGCTAATTTTCACTCTTAAATAGCTTTTTAAAGTTTTCTTAGGATTTCTATTCCTTTCCTCTAATTTATATTGTCTCCCTTTTTTCAATCCTTAATGTGTTTCAAATTACTAAGAAAAATGCCAAATTTTGTAAGTTATTATTTTTCCTAAGTGTCTCTGATCCATCTTGACCGATTGCTCTTTTGAACTTCTTGCTGTTCTCAATGTAGGCACTGATAATTCTTATTTTTTGGCAAGGGTCCCTCATTTCTTGGCTTCAAGCTCTCCTTTCTTGATTTTCCCCCTAGTTTTCCTGGAAAAGATCTTTAAATAAGGTTCTCTGAAGGTTTATGAATGAAGCAAGTATTCTGAATCTTTGTATATCTGTTAATAACTTTATTTACTTTATATTTGACCCATAATTTGGATAGAGAACTACAGGTTCGAAATTATTTTCACTAACATTCAAACTATTATTTTTATTAAATAAGCTTGTTATTTCTTTTGTTTACACTGCTATATTCATTTTAAGATATTGATATCACTCCTCAGTTTGCATGCATTTCGCACTACACCCACAACCTGAGTTCTAATGTCCTTTACCACCATTCGTTTTCCTGTTCTCTGTTCTCCACCCCCAAAGTTTTTACTTTGACTTTTGTTTTTTACAGCAGTAACTTTGCTATGCTTTCATTGTTTAGAAAGATGAAAAATAATCACGTATTAATATTAGAAAGAAAATCAAAGCAAATCTAAGGAGAACAGAATAGAGAAAATAAAATCAGAGTCGCTTATGTTAAATACGTTACCAGTCTTAGTGTCATTTGTGTTTTTCTCTCTCTAGAAACTTAGGATTCTTTTCTTTGTCATTTCTGTTCTAAAATTTTGTAAAAATATGTTTAAGTTACAATGTTTTTCCTTCATTGTCCAAAGGCACTTAGTAGAAACTTTTTCATGGAATATTCATGGTCTTTAGTCCTGGAAAATTCCTTTTTAAAAGCTTTTAAAAATTATTTTATATTTTTTTCCTAGTTTTATTTTATAGCATTAGTGGAAGCTGCAATTTGAATGTCATCTGGAATATATAAATTTTATAAAATTGAATCTAAGGAAGCACTAAGATTTGCTTTTTTATTATCATATAATTTCTTGTTTTCTTCTTTTGACTTTATTTTCTTCTATACAAGTTATATATGTAAATAGATTTCAAAGCACACAGTTAAGAAAATTTATTTTTAAAGACAGCAGTCCCCTATTCTGCATCCTTAATTTTAATTTCTTCCAGTATTGCTTCTACATTTCTAAACAATATGTTTACACTGATTTTTCCCCACACTTTTTCTTCCCCACTTTTCATTATTGAATGTTTATATTTTTATAATTAGATTTTATTCACAGATGAAATTTCTAGTGTACTCTAATTTCCTTTCCTATATAAATTTTGTTTTTTTCTGGAGTTGTCACTGTCTGACTTTTTTCTTTTGTTAAATTTTCTTAGGACATATCACAAATTGAGACTTTTTGCCAGAGTTATAAATCTACTCTCATTGCATATGAATATATCAAATATTCTCATAAATTCACTTAAGAGCATTGTAGCTATCCCTCCCAGGGGAGTGGATTTAATGTTCTGTATTCTGGTTGCGCTTCTATTTCTTTGGGATGTCCCTTTATCATCATGGAAATTCCCTTAGAATCTTTCGTGTTTTGAAAACTGTTTCTTGGTTCCTGCTTCCTGGTTCTTTCTTGACTTACACTCTCCACTAGTTCCAGAAAAAAGAAACATGGAAAGTACATTTTTAAGACCTTTCATTGTTAAACTATTTTTAGTCTATTCTCACTTTCAATGCATAATTTGGGTATAGACTTCAATATTGGGGATCATTTTCTCTTAGAATTTTCATAGCATTATTCTCCTACCAGGATTGCTCTTGGAAAATCAAGTATGATGTCCTTTTGGCTTCAAGTGTGTGATCTGCTTTTCTTTCTGCTCTGGGAACATCTAAGATCTTTTTACTCTTGGTATTTTGAAAGTACATGATTTTACACCTTGATGTGGATCTTTATTAAGTTCTTAGAGGTTTCTTGTATTACTTCTTGCCAAAATGTTATGCTTTGTTTTTTCTATTCTTTTTATCTATAATTTCTGCTGATTATATGTTGGACATTCTAGCCCATGTTTCCTGTCTTCTCTTGGTCTTATATTTTTTTTCAAAGAAAATACTAATGTTAATCATCTTAGTAACCAAATTAAGAATAAAATCTGTTTTTTTACTGAGAAAATCTAATGACTTTGAATTGATGTTGCTATTACCAGGTAAGGAAGTAATTTAGGTGTAAGATATAAAAATGACAAAACTGAAGGAATTAAAGCACTCATTTGAAATAAACTTAACCTTTAAGTTCATATGAGATTTAAGAACAGTTTCGATTTTAAGTTCTAAGCACAAAATTCAGGCATTTCATGTGGTAAACTCACTTCTTTAACTGAAGAAGACCCCAACAGCCTATGGAAAGAATCCATACTCTAAGGGAACAGCAAATCACAAAATGGTTGTTCCCATGAAGAAATCAGTAATTTGACTGTTGATATTACCAGCCTGGCTCGTTCCCAATTGCTTAGGACTTGTATTTCTTAAGTCTTCAGCATTTGACTAATACTTGGTGGAAGAGACTGGGAGTGTTTCTCCGCACATAAAATGATCTTAAAACCCTTTAATAATGAAGAGGCACCTCCAAGACATTGCTACATCTTCCCCATTCTTCAAATATTTCTTGGTGACGCAGAAGTTATCCCTACCTGGGCAGGGTTAGAAATACATCTCCAAGTCCTCCTCCTTTTGGAAGTCCTCTATATCCATCTTGCCATGAAACACCACCATTGTCACAGGGACTAGCAAAGGACAGTTACTCCCACCTTCAAATATAACCCCTCCCTACCCCCAGTCTTATTTTACATTCTTCATTGCTCTCTCCACTTTACCCTCCAATCCTGCTGTTGGATTTTACATTTCTGATATTAGATTTCTAATTTCAAGAGCACTTTCTTGTATCCTTGATGCTCTGTTAAAAATAGCATCTTGCTTTTTGTTCCATAGTTGTAATATCTTCTCTCTCTTTGGGGATATTAGTTTATTTGAAGGAGAGTTTTTCTGTCTCTACTCTGTCTCATCTCTCCCAGTTTTTGTTTTTGTATTTATTCTGTTTGTTTTTGTTGCTGTCCCTTGGGTGAGAGACTTTTCCTTTAATGTCTGCGCCCTCTAGGTATCCGCTTGTATTTAAGTCTGATGCACTGAAAGGGCTGCTTGGGAGTTCTGGCAGAGTTTATTTCTGCTCTATTGAATTGGACTGTTTCACTGGGAGAGCTACAACCATCAGTATCAGGAGGTCTTTTCCTCATAGACTATCATGCTGAGATTTCTTACCCAATGTCTAACCTGGCTGCTGGGAGTTGAATCTGAAAAAAGGGGGAAGGGAGTCCACTATTTGATATATCAGCGGTCACTGAAATGTTTCACATTCAGTGAGTTACACTGACCTTAGCTATTCATAACTAAGATCCCTCTGTTTCGGTCTTTCCAAAGAGGAATTTATAATGGGTAAGGAAGTTCTCTGAGGTGGGAAGAGGTTTCATTTGGGAAGGGTGTGGTTCTTACTGCTTTTTACATCTTATCCGGAAGTTGCTTTTCAATATGTATCTGTTTAGACAACATCTTTGCCTCCTCTTTTATTATTCAAAAATTATTTTATGATTTATTTAAAATGTGTACGATTTTCCAGATGTTGAATTTGCATCTGAGTGTGTGTGCGCATCGCACCACACCAGAGTTCTAGGGTCCATCACTCCCACCATCTACTCTTTTTCCTGATGCCCTCCCGCTCCCACTCATTTGCAACCACAGTTTCGTACCCTATAAATATAGCTGTGTTTTTTTCAGTTCATTTGTTTTGTTTCTTTGTATTTCACATATGACTGAAATCATTTCGGACTTCTCTTTTTCTTTCCTGCTTATTTAGCTAAGTGTAATCACCTTCAATTCCATCCAGGTTGTTACAAAAGGCACAGTTTCAGTTGTTTTAATAGCTGCACAAAATTCTGTTGAGTATATACACCACAGCTTCTTCATCAGTCATCTATTAATGGGTATTTAGGTTGTTTTCATGCTTTTGCTCTTGCAAATTGTGCTGCTAAGAACATATGATGCATTTATTTTTTTCTGATTAATGGTTTTGTATCCTTTGGGTATAGACCTCGGAGTGGGATTGCTGGATCAAATGGTAGATCTTTAAAAGGAATCTCCATAATGCTTTCCAAAGAGGTTGCACTGATTTATATTTCTGCCTGCAGTCAAAGAGAGTTCCTTTCTCCACACCTTCTGCAGCACTTGTTTCTAGTCTTTTGGATATAGGTAGGCCATTCCCACAGGTGTGACTTACCTCCTCTTTTAGGGGTAAAAGGTGTCAATTTTGAAGTGTTTGATAGTTCTTTGATGTAAAAGTTTATTCCTGATCTTATTCGATTTTTTTTGTGCATGTTTAATTTTTCTCCTTTTTAATAAATTAGCTATCCACATTTGTTGGCTTTATACATTCCCAAATTTTGATGCTGTCATTTTCTTCTCTGTCCTCATTTTCTTTGTAGATTTATGCCTTTTTTCATACCTCCAGTGTGATTTTAGTGAAATGTGGAAAAGGAATGAAGATCTAAGCATATGTTCAAATTGTCATGTTTAAAAGGAAGTGTGTTTTCATTTTAATTCAGTATTTACTTATAGGATATAAAAATTTGGAAGGATATAAAAATAAAAAAATCATACAAAATCCCATTAGCTTAGTAAAACAATTTAAAATTGATTTTTCAGTGTTTATATACTTTGTCTTAATTTTACTCACATTGTACACACTTGTTTTTACTTTGATTTCATTTGATATTTTATCATAATTGTTTTCTTCAAAATATTTATAGTCATGGATCTGTATTATTTCTTCGTGTTGATGTCACATTATTTGCTTAATCTTTCTCTAACACTGGGGTTCTAATTTCTTCTATTTATTCATAATATAAAAAAACCCTCTACTTTCCTTCCTTTCTTGTATTTTTTCCCTAAAATATATTATATTATAGATTGAAGAAGATCATCTTCATGGTTCCTGTTACGCGATTCAATTGATTTTCCAAAATTTTTGTACTAAAGTTAAATGCTCCTTTAATGACTAGGGTTATAATACTACTCTTATAATAACTTTTTAAAATAATAACATGGCTCTTTGGAGTTCTTTCTTAAAACATAGATCTTTTCCAAGAGAGAATTCTTTTAAAGCATCTTTGATGTACAGATGTTTCTGAGAATCCGATTAAGGCTATGAAGAGTTTCCTTTAATGGATTTTCTCAGCCACATTGACTGTCATGAGCACACACACAGACACACACACACATATTTGCATATAATTTCAGGTAATTGATAAACACTTCTGAAGCCCGTTTTATAGACTCTAGCATAAGATACTGATCTCTAGAGAAAGCACTCACTTCAGAGCTGTGAGCACCAAATTCCTTTATTGTTGAAAATTCAAACTGACATAAATGCAATTTATTAATTACCAAGGATCCATAGTAGATTATTCATGTTATTCTTTCCCTAACTACAGTGATTAATGGGGTTAAATCTAGGGCCATGGACAGTGATGAGTGCTGCTCCTTCTGAGCTTTACTCAATTCCTTTCCCTTAATTTTGTTTCACAACCTTGTATTTATTGATTAGAAACATGATCACTATAGAGGTTAGATACACACTCTTTATCTAGTCAAAAAATAAGCAGAACAGGAAGTTGAAGTGGGGTTTGGGTGTGAGAAGCTTGGAGGAAAAGTAATAGAAAGAGCATGTAGAATGAAAAGTGGCCTATTCTGAAGCTTTGTACAGTTTTACATGATAAAATGCTTATTGAGGAACTGAAATCAGAACTCTTGGTAGCCATGGGAACATCGCTGTTATGGCTCAATTGTTAGAAAAACAGTTCTGGGATTTCTGTGAAATGAAAATGATTGTTTAGATAATGATACATCTCCAGTGCGAGGACTGTTAGTAAAGTTCCAACCTAATTGGATTGTAGGCCAAAATCTGAGGGACTTCGCAAGCCCATCTTTCCAAAATATTTCTTCTTGAAATAAGTGCCATTAAGATTTATGAGAAATTCCATTAGTGTTTTGTAATATAACTTTGAAATTTCATAGCTATAGCTTTCTTATATGTCCATAATTTTCCTTACTCCTCCTTCTTGCATAGTCTATACTTAGCAGGTTTTCGGTAGCTTGCTCCTAGAAAAATATGTGAAATTTCTATTATTCTAGTCTCCTGATCCCAGAGTTAATTTTAGAAAGAATTTAGTATTAGAGGCAGAGCAATCTTAAAAGGGGAAATTTATCTACATATAAGGAAGTACTTAGATCTGTGGTATATTTGCTGTGGAGAAACTATAATAATAAAATAATATTTATTTCAAACATAACATGTTGGCTTTTTCTTAAAAATACAAATGACATTGCCTACTTAATTTTTATCACTCTTGATATTTGCAGAATAGTAAACTGTTTCTCTGAAAGGTTAAATAATTAAGGCAATAAAATCAGTAAGTGACCACACGGTGACTGACCCTCACCCCTTGGTCCACATTTTTTAAAAATATTCAAATCTTACTTTCTTTTAAATGACACATTTCATGTGTATCTGCTACATTTTACTAAAGCTATGGAGATGTGTGTTGTTTCTGATTCTCTGCAAAATTAAGAATTCATGTTCCTGTTCCTGATGACTGATAAACCCTTCCCCTTAATAATTACAACCTTCTCATCATTCATGGTTCAGTTCAAATGCCACGTCCTTTCATTGCACTTTGCTTTATCTACCCAATCAGACTATCTCTCCTCCTTTGACATTTCCACTTCAATTTTTATACTTCTTATGTACCTATATAACCTTTCTTTTATTATATCTATGTTTGACTTAGCTACTTGAAGCTATCATATACATTAATATTCAAACAATGCCACTTATTTCCTTGTAGATGACTAGTTTTTGTCAGATGATCTAATTGCATTGCTTTCTGTATGTTTTTGGTCAAAGACATGACGCCTTGTCTTTCATTCAACTTCATTAAGTTGGGAATTTTATAATTTTAAACATGGGCTTAATTTTGGTGGCTGTGAGACTTTGGGAAAAGTGCAACTCTGTAATGTATGTGACACCCCTGATAACCACAACCAATGTAAACCTCAAACATTTAATTTCTACAGAAAGAATTTCTAGATATTTTTGCTGCTAGATGTGTTGTTTCCATCCCTATATAGGGAATGTAATTTTGGGAACTTGCCTAGCTTAACTCTATTTTTGAAAAATTATTTGTGGCTACATTCTCTGTGCACAGCAGAGTGCACTGGGCATATCTCTCAACCTTTCTGCACTGCAGAGTTGTGGTGAGTAAGTTACATCCTTGCAAAGACCCCAAGCCAGAACTGCTTCAGTGTTGACCAGAGAAAACTGGCTGACTATGAACTTATTCCACAGCTTCAAAACTGCAGAGGGAGAACCCTGCCCCCAACACCCCAAGAAGCTATAGTTTTTGCATGCAGTAGAGTACACTAGACCTGGCTGTCTAATTCCCTGTGCTGGAGAGCTGCGATGAGTGAGTCTCATCTACCCTAAGGTCAAAAGCATGAGGCTACCTGCTGTCTCCATGCTTGGCAGAGTGCACAGAGGCTAACTGTGAACTTGTTGCCTGGGTTGGAGAGTTGCGTATCAGCAGCCCACAAAAGAGGAACTTCCCCCCGACCCCACAGAAGACTGGATACCACCTGAAGCAGCATTAGTGGGATGCCATGAGAGAGCATTCCAGAGAGTAAAACCAGTCCTGTTCCTACTGAAGCCAAGTGGCTGGCACCAGTGACTCTAGGACCCAACGTCATTATACAGGAAGAAATCTAAGGTAAAAGAGAATGAAATCCACAGTGTTATTAAATTCAAGGCAGAAAAATCCATGCCAAAATCTAATTCACATAAATGGCTTAAAGAGTGGAAGATGTCAGAAGTTCCTTAGAGAACGCCATTGACATTGATTGGGACAAAATAACAGATAAATAGTTCAAAGTAATAGTTACAAACAAAAGTCTGAGACAGAGGAGGCACATGTAAATATACAAAGGCAACTTGAATATCTCAAAAATAAGTAATAGATCAAAGAGATTACTTCGCCAAGGAGATTGAGGCCATAAAGAAAGTCCTAATAGACTTGCTAGTGATAAAAAATACTGTCAAGGAATTGAAGACACAAATGGAAAGCTCCATAAGCTGTTTAGAACTCGCAGAGGAATGAATCGCAGAAATTGAAGACAGGAAGATCTCAAAAGTTGACCTTCACAGAAGAAAGAGAAACAGAATTGAGGAAAAATGAAGAAACCCTTTGAGAAATATTAGACATCCCGAAAAGAACAAACAGGGATAATAGGCATCATGAAAGGAGAGGAGAGGGGAAAAGGAACAGAAAATCTACTTATAAAGAAGTAACAGTCGGTAATGCTCATATCTGTTACAAAAAGTAGCCATGAAGATTCAAGAAGTAGAACACTGACATTTCTAAATGTTAAAAGGCTTACCCCAGACACATCATATAAAACTAGCAATAGCCAATGACACAGTAAAATTACTCAAGCCTGCTAAAGAAAAGAGAAACAATCTACAAAGGAAAACCCATCGGGTTGTTATCAGACTTCTCAAATGAAACCCTACAGACCAGGAGAGAGTGGAACAGTGTATTCAAAAATACTAAAAGACAAAAATCATCAGCCAAGAATACCCTACCCTGTAAAACTATTATTCAAATATAATGGAGAAATAAAGGTCTTCAATGATAAACAAATGTTAATGGAATTTTTTCATCACCAATCATGGCATTCAGGAAAGCTTGAAAGGGGTTCTGCAACAGGGAAAATGAAAACAAAGATCCAGAGAATCCCAAGAATGGTGATAAACAGGAAAGCAAAAGCAGAAGCAAAGTTGGGACCAACAGGAGAGAACAACAACAACAAAAAAGCATACTAGAGCAGGAAATAAAACCATGGAATCTGTACGAGCATGTAACTATGGCATGGCCTCAGCTCATGAAAGACTGTCATAGAGCAGTAAAGATCACAGCAATCCACACAATAGCTACAAAACCCAATTCAAAAGAGGTACATAGCTGGGAAGTAGATGAAACTGAAAGAATCAACACCAAAAACCATCCAGAGGAAAAATAGAGCAGAAATAAATATTAAGTGATGTAAAAGACAGAGTCAACAGAATTTGAAGGTTCACATGACAGCAGAAAGTTCTACACACTTATTATCACCCTAAATGTTAACAGACTAACCTCACCTATCAAAAGATACAGAGTGGCTGGATGGATCAAAAATGGACCTAGCACTGTTATACCTACAAGAAACTCATTATCATATCCACATAGAAACACCAGTTGAAAGTGAACGTCTATGGAAAAATATACCAAAGCAACAGTGACAAAAAATATCAGGAACTGAAATGCTAATACCAGACAAGATAAACTTCCACATAAAAAGAGTATCATTAAAAAGTTCTATTATTAACATATATCCACCATAATCACTGGTCAGTATATAGATAAATACTGACATAGCTAAAGGCAGAAATTGTTAGAAACACAGTAATAGTAGAGAACTTCAATTCTTCACCTACTTCACTAGATAGATCATCCAGGCAAAAACTCAACAAAGAAATAATGACCCTAAATGAAGGAATAGATTATATGGGCCTAACAGACAAATATAGGGTGCTCTGCCCCAACAAGTATACATGGAGTATTCTCAGAGATAGACCATATCCTGGGACACAAAACAAGTCTCAGCAAATTTGGTAAGATTTGTATTATAGAAAGCATCTTCTATGACCAAGAGGGGGTGAAATTAGAAATGAACCAGAAGAACAGAACTAAAAGAACCACAAGATGTAGAAGTTGAACAACATACTTCTGAACAACTCATAGATTATAAATGAAATTAAAGATAAAATTAAAGCTTATCTGGAAACAAATGAAAATTTGGAGAGGAGCTGCCAGAGCAAGTGGGATAAAGCAAAAACAATTGTGAGAAGAATGTTTATGACCATACAAATAAATACGAAAAACCATGAGAGAGCCCAAAATAAATACCTAACCACACAAATGAGGTAACTAGAAAGGGAAGAATAATCAGAACCAAAAATCAGCAGAAAAAAAGGAAATAATAGGCATGCCCCAGTGGAGCAGTGGTTAGGTCAATTGACTCCAAAGGAGCAAACCACATACCCCTGGATTCAAGTCTCAGGTCCTGGGGGAAGCAACCAGTATGAACAACTAAATAAAAAATAAAATTCTTCTTCCTCCTCTCTTTTCCTGCCTGTCTGCCGGCTCACCTTCATTCCTGCCTACACCCTTCCTTAAAAAAAGGAAATAATAAAAATTAGAATAGAAGTAAATTAAATTAAAAGCAAACCAACAAAAAACCCCATCCAAATGATGAATTCAGGAGCTGGTATTTTTTTGGGAAAAAAAAGGATAGCTTCTCTACCTAGGTCCACAAAGAGAAAACACTAATAACAAAAATTAGAAACGAAAGTGGTGAGAGTACAGTTGACATCACAGAAATACAAAGGATCTTTATCTATGATATAGTTTTATCACTGATGGACTAGTTTCACTGATGACTATGGATACAAAAATCCTCAACAAAATCCTAGCAAGGTGAATTCAACAGCACATTAAAAAGATTATACACTACACAATCAAGTGAGCTTTATTCCAGGGATTCAGTGATAGATCAAAGTATGCAAATAAATCACACCAACCAAGGGAAAATAAAAGTCATATTATCATATCAATAGAAGCAAAAAAAAAAATTTGACAAGATTCAATACCCATTCATGTTGAAAACCCTTGCCAAATTAAGAATAGAATGTACATAAAAGCAATGTATGACAAATCCATACCAACATCATATTCTATGGTGAAAAAACGGAGAGACTTTCCCTCCTAAGATCTGGAACAAGACAAGGTTGCCCACTCTTACCACTACTATTCATCATAGTTCTGGAAATCTTGTCCAGAGCAATAAGGCAATAAAAGCACACTAAAGGAATCCAAAGTGGAAAAGAAGAAATAAAATTACCATTATTTGCGGATCACATGATACTATATCTGGAAAATCCTAAGGACTCCACCAAAAAACTGCTGGAAGCAGTAAATGAAAACAGAAAAGTGGCAGGTTATAAAATCAATACACAAAATCAGTAGCATTCCAATATATAAACAGTGAGTTAGAGGAAAAAGAAATTAAGAAAGAAATCCCATGCACAATAGTACTAAATAAGATCAAATACCTGGGGATAAACTTAACAAAGGAGGTGAAAGAACTCTACAATGAAAACTATAAGATTTTGGCAAAGGAAATACCAGAAGACATAAAGAGATAGAAGAACATTCCATAGAATGCTCATGGAATGGATTGAAAAAATTAACTTAGTTAAAATGGACATCCTACCCAAAACAATATATTGGTTTAATGCAATTCCCACAGAATTTCCGGGGACATTTTTTAAGAATTTTGAGCAAAGGATACTGAAGTTTGTATGGAACCACAAAAAAAAAAAAAAAGCCTTGAATAGCTAAAGCCGTCATAAGGGAAAAAGAAAAGAAAAAGCAGAGGAATTACACTTCCTGACCTCAAACTATATTGCAGAAGGATCATCAAAACAGTATGATGCTGGATCAAAAACAGATACACAGATCAGTTGAATAGCATTGAAAGCCTAAGAAATAAAGCCACACTTATATAGACTGTTAATCTTTGACAAACGATCCAACAGCATACAATGGAGGAGGAAAATCTGTTCAACAAACAGTGAAAACCCAAACTACTCATTAGCTGTATGAAAGAGTTAACTCAAAATGAATTAAGCACCTGTCCACAAGAGGTCATGAGCCATAATATACTTAGAGGAAATGTGGGAAATATGCTTCACCAGCTCAACCTCAGAGGTTTTTGGGGGAGAAAGGTTTTTGAGGAAGGTTTTTCTTTCACAAAAGAAAACAAAGTAAAATAAAATAATTGGGACCACATGAAACTGAAAAACTGCATATAGAAAGCACCACTAAAACAAAAAGACAGCCCACTGAACTGGAGAATATATTCATACAGCATACACCAGATAAGCTCATACACTTCAGCAACAAACAGCAAAGGAGCCCCTCAAACAATGGACAGAAGAGCTAAATTAGATACCTGTCTAAAGACATACAGATGACCTGCAGACCAACTCATACCGGAGAGAATGGCATATATCAAAAAGTCTAGAAGCAGTAAGTATTGAGGGTGTGAAGAAAAAGTTACCATCCTGCACCATTGGTGGGAATATAAATTAGTTCAGCCTCTTTGGAAAACAGTATAGAAACTTCTCAAAAGAATGATAAAGATAGTTCTACCGTTTTTTTAATCCAGCAATCCCTCTCCTAGACTTATATCCCGATAATATAGAATCTCTAATTAGAAAAATAAATCTGCACCCCCTATGTTCACAGCAACACATTTCACAATAGTTAAGACATGAAAACAACCTAAATGCACATCAACAGATGACTGAATAAAGAAACCGGTTTGTATAGCATTCAGTGGCATTCTCTGCAGTTATTTAAAGAGACAAATTTATGCCCTTTGCAAAATCTGGATGGAACTGGAGGGGATCATGTTAAACAAAATAAGTCAGAAAGTAAAAGGTAAATACAGGATGGTTTCACTCTTATGTGGGATATAATGAAATGAAATAAATGAACAGATAAATGCCGCCCCGCCGCCCCCTGCCAATTCACAGAATGTAAAACAGTAAGTACTATGGGAATGGGAGGGGTGAAGAAAGGGAAGAGGATACAAGATGATGGTCAAGGACTCCAGAACACTGGTAGCGGATGTGGTATGAAATAATTATAGACTGAGATGCAGTTTTAATTTCCTAAAGTGAATATGGCATTGTCAACAAAAGAAATAATAAAAGTATTGTTTTAAAAAATGTTTTTGTGATAAGGAGGTCGTATACAACAAAGATATGTTTTCCTAGAATCAATACTTCATTACTGAGCAGCTTTTCTAAAAATCTAGTAATAAAATATGACTAGAAAGAATAATAATATTACTCATAATAAATTCAATTTAGATATTCTTCATCTGAAAACCAAAAACTGAAAAAAATAACCCTCAAATAAAAACAAGTCCTCCAATAAAATAGAACTGCCACAAAACTCTTAAACAACATGATACATAAATGTTTATAATGATGTTGTTATAGTAGGAGTCTTAACAGTGTTTCTAGCAGGACTCTCCTACACAATTTGAATGGCTGCTGCCATTCAGTAATTAGCATGACTGCCTAATATTATGACAAATCATACTGGTTTGTTAAGTTTTATTTGAAGCAAACCAGGACTTCAGGGAGCTTTTATGACCCTTTCTCTGAAGAATCTATCTCTTATGGGCTTCATACCTTTATGTTTGGAATTCTACATAGAAATGTGCTTTTAGTTATGTGAATATTTGCAAGAGCCCTTGAGTATTTTTTTGAGTCAGGTTGCTGCCTCCGATAAGCATAGTTTTATCTGTTTTATTTTTCCTGGATTTCTAATTTAAAGTTGATAAGTTTAAGTAATAAACTACTCATAGAATGTGTTATGTCTGGAAACTTATAAATGACAAAAATGTGCAGAATGTAAATTATACTTGAATATTGAGTATTATCAGAGTCCCATATTTTCTTACAGCACAAACTGAAACACAATATGTTTCCTTTATTTTCTGTAGCTGTGATGGAATGTTGCTGCCTTTCCACAAAAGGTCCAGATCTTCCTTCCTGGAACCTGTGAATATGTTGCATGGTAAGTGAGTCCAGCTTAATCACGTGGATTCTTAAAAACTGAGAACTTTTTCCAGGTTGGGTGGGAGATACACTATGAATACATGGTCAAAGAGACGCTAGGCTTCTGGCTTTGAACATGGGGGAAGAGAGCCAGATACCAAAGAATGGAAGGCCTTGCAAGAAAAGAAAAGAAAGGAGTTCACTCTTCAAGCCTCTAGAAAGGAAATAGCTTTGACTTTAGCCCTAGTGAGACCCATACTGGATTTCCGACTCACAGAAATGTTAAGATAACAAATTTGTGTTGTTTTAAACTTTTATGTTTGTGGTCATGTTATGGTAGCAATAAACTTTCTCATGACCACCATCCCTCTGGCCATCAGGGAAAAGAGTGTAAATGTAAGAAGTAAAGTATTTCAATCCCTTCTGATTTGAGGTAACTTATTCTCTTTTGGATATATGTTTGTGTCCCATTTTTCCACTCCCGTTATCTGTTCTCCCCAAGGAAGCGCAAAGGTTTACAAGGAAGCTTGTATATTTTTATTGGGATGGGGGAAAGCTGGTTTATCCATGAGATGCCTCTGGTCATGGGTCTGTTTCTCACAATCTTTGCTTCTTGACCTCTGCTAAAAGTGCTGAGGTTGTAGCTGATCCTCCCTGACCGTTGGCATGCCCTATGAATGATGCTCCTAAGAGGCAAAGAGAATCCTTTACAGAAAGAAAAAAGAAGTATTTAATCAACCTTTCCCCTGCTAACTACCCTAGACCCTGACATTGCCTCTGGCTATTGAGACCCCATTCTTAACCAGCCCTGGACTCTGCTAGCCAAGTAGTCTCTTGAGCATTTCTGCAAGTTGATGGAAGTCATCAGAAAACTTTCATATTGTTTGCGGTTCTGTGCCCAGTCTATGAGAGGCCATAAACCTTTTCAGGCCCCTTTAACCAATGATATGTTATCAGTCTTGTGCCATTTTGACACAAATGGCTTAGAGTTTCTCTTAGAAGCTTTCAGCCTTCCACTATATCCAGGCAACTAGGCAACTTAGTCACTATGTTGTCGGGATTCCTGTGTCTATACAGATGTTTCTTATGCATTTCTCCCCAGCTCTACACACGTTTGGCTAGGGTAGATAAAACTGAATCTCTGATCTCATGCTGCCTCTCTTTATTATCCTTCTAAACTTTTTGGGGATAAAAGGAAAAGTCTAGATCTTTATTTTTTCTCCAACTCTAGAAGGGACTTTACCTACAGCTTGCATTAATTTTCTTAGAGCACCAGCTTCACTTTTAATTGTCATTACAAAGTAGTTTGGAATAATAATGGGTAAGAGTATCTCTTTAGTCTATTGAAGGAACTCTGTGATCTGATTAGTCATGCTTGTCTCTTGATAGGATATGGGCAATGAGATATTAGAAATTATAAAGTCAAAAATACGTTGGTTTAATGAAGGGATTGGCACATTATAGCCCACACATTGACTGGCTGCTTTTGTAAATTAGGTTTTATAGGAATACAGCTATGTGCATTCATTTATATAGTGTCTTTGACTGCTTTGGAGCCACATTAGCAGAATTGAGGAGTGCAATAGATATTGTATAGACTCCGAATACCAAATATTACTATCTTGTCCTTTAAGAAAGTGCTGACTCCTAGTTTAATATATTATCTATTGCTCTGTATCAAATAACCCCAATTTTGCCAGCTTAAAGCAGCAAATATTTATTATATCACAGTTTCTTGAGTCAAAGATATAAGATGCCCTACTTAGGTGATTCTGACTTAGGGTCTCTCACGAGGGGGATGCACTCGAGGTGTTGGCCAGGACCACAGTCATCTCCAGGCTTGACTGGGGTTGGAGAATCTACACTAAAGCTCACACAAGTGGTTTTTGCAGACCTCATTTCCTCAGTGGCTGTTGGCTTGGAGGCCTCAGATCCTTGACACATAGGCTTTTCTGTTGGGTGGTTCTGTGTGACAGCTCTCTTCTCCCAGGGCAATGATCCAAGTATGAGAGAGAGAGAGAGAGAGAGAGAGAGAGAGAGAGAGAGAGAGAGAGAGAGAGAGAACGAACAAGATAGACTCAATAGTCTTTTATAATTAAATATTCTTATCATTAGAAGTGAGCACTAAATCAGTCTACCTTCAATGAGAGAAGATCAGTCAAGGGCAAGGAGACCAAGAGACAGAGGTCATTGAGAGACATCTTGGCTGTCACATTTAAAATCTCTACATTTTCACTCTTTTATATCATCATGCTATATATGGATGTCTATCAGTATATCTCTAATTTAGGACTGTGAGTACCAAGATAAGCTAGGCAGTGAATTGTTGAAGTCATTTAAACCAATAGTCAAATTACCAGATATCCATAGAAGTTGCTACTCTGATTGGGTGCCTGTGGGTCAATTCCAGGCTAAAACTCAAAAGATTGGAAATACTTGGGAACCTAAAGGAAAAAAGTGGCAACTATTCAGAGAGAAAAGAAGTCGGTTATAGCAAGACTGACTTGTGACAAGTTAAAGGGATAGTTAACTCACAATGAGGTCATTTAATTTGTTAATTCGTTCAGTATTCAACAAATATTTATGGAGCTCCTACTAAGCTCCAGGTGCTATTGAAGACTTTGTGGACACAGCAGCAAACTTGGAAACAAAGATGGTCCCAGGCAGGAAACTTCTTACAGCAGGTGCTTCCTTTGTATATTGATAGAAACAAAAAGTGACTTCCCAGGATTTGACCCTTTCAGGATTTGTGAGCAGGAGAAGATATTTATATAGAAAGATAATAGATATAGTGGAGCTTGCATCTAGGGACATGGAAGGAGTCCCAGTAGCTTCGTAATGCATTTATAGTTCTTCTTAGTTTAACTGAGTGCTTTAAAAATGATTTTTGCTACAGTTTATGAATTCAGAAGCAGGATTGCAATGGCAGGGTCATTAAAAGCTATAGACCGATGAAAGTATCAACACACTGCTTTTTTTTTTTTCTTATCTGTTTTATTTAGCAATTTTTAGCACAATCGTATCTTTCACTAGGCTCAAGCTGTACATATTTATTTAGCAATGAAATCTAGTAATTTTACTTTAGAAGCTACTATCAAAACTTAAACCATTTTCCCTTCCTATTGAGATTGACACTGAGAAGAGATATTGGGGAAGAAGGGAGAGTTTTCTTGACTGATACAAGAAAAGTCAGGTTGACTTGAGATAAACTATAAAAGCTCCAGGTTAGTGGCAGCTAACTGGAGGAATTAAAGATTGCATCTCTGCCACCATCCAGGCCTAGATTTTGATGTACAAATGAAATTAATTTCCTTTATCTGCGTGATTGAAAGTTAGTGATAGGATCCTATTACACCCAGATATTTCTGTGCTTGTCTTTGAATCAGTGGCTCAATAGTGTGGAATTTATTTTATAAGTCACCAAGAGACTGACACTAGGAGCTCTGTGGAGATCATAATGTTTCTATCAGTCACTGGATTACAAAAGGGGGATTTGGAGGAAAGACAGTCACAAAAAATATATATTATTTTTGAATCTGAGAAAACCTTAAAATATTTTTAAATGATATGATGGCAAAGAAAATATTGACCTGTCTTTGGCAGAGACAGCCATCTTTGTGACTGTGAGTCTGTTTCCTCGGGGATTATGGCATCCAATGCCAGATACACAAATGTTTTGTACTTACTCAGCAATTAAAGGTAAGAGGTTGTGAAACTCTAAATGAGGCAGAAGGAAAAAAAACAGAGGCAAAAGGCTGAGTTTGAGTGAGTAAAGGAAGATAAATCAGATGAGATTGCATGTTGATGACACTCACCAGAGTTGCTCAACAGCAATATCTGAAAAACAGCAAGAGAAAAAGGAAACATTTTGGCAGAGTCAGCCACCTCCAGCATCTCTCTTCAAACTGCTACTAAGAAATCCCCACCATGGGATGAGTTATTTCCTCTTTCTTCAGTATGAGTACAATGGGAAAAAAGTAGACCCTACAGCTGAAATACTGAAGTTAGGAAAGAATGCCATGAGTAATAACGCAATAATAAATTAGATCAAAAGTCCTGGAGGTACATGTCTTCTCTCTGGAAGGCTTGGGTCTAGTGAAATCCATTTCAACACAGTGTGAGATTGGGACTGCTTGTTTTTCGGCTGTTACTCAGGGTCTTTTAAGCTGTCTTAATTGTCCTAGGTTTTGTTCATTTGTTCTTCCTACCTGGATCCCAGTGGAACTGCACCTTCTCACCTTCTAGCAGGCCCTGGCATATCTCCCTTGGGAAACTTTATGCTTCCTTTGAAGCCCTTAAGCCCTCTTTTTCCCCAAGAAAACTAACTTCATATAGAATTAGTTCTTTTTCTTTTCTCCTCTTAATATTTCCGGTCCTTAATTAAATTGCTCACAGTGTTCTTTATACACAAGTTATTTGCACAATTTTTGTTGTCTCTACTGAGTTGAAATCTTTGCAGGGCAGAAGTCTTGTCACGAGAATCCCTATAGTTCCTATAACATTAAGTCCCTGTTATGAGGGACAAAAGAAGTCAATATAATAAGTCAATAATTATTGACTTGAAATATAAACTAACTCTTAATAATTTGAAAAGAGATTAGCAATAGCATGGGTAAAAGTCCCTTAACTTTTTTGCAAATAAAACTAGTTAAACTTTATCTCATTTTGTCTGACTCTGTAGAATTCTGATGAAATAAAATATATATATTTTTTAACTCCAGGGAGCCTATTTTATTTTTGCTTTAGAATTTATTGATTAAGAAGAAAAAAAAAAAAAGACATATTGATTCCATCTACCTTTGAGTTCCTTGAAAGCACAAGGTCATGTGTTTACCTCATGGCTTCAGATTAGAGCACTGGAAGGTTCAGGAATATGTTAATTATTTCACTCCTTGTAGATAAATCTTTTAAATAGAGCTCCTCCTCTTAAAAAAATAAGCAGAATGACCTTCACTAGACCCCATAGTTTTTTTCTCTTCCTTTTCCCTAGCAAGCCTCTCAAAGGTGTAGTTTATGTCTTTTGGCTGCAATTCCCAGACAGGTCTTCCTTTCCTTACTTTCTGCAATTAATTCACTTTGTTCTTCATCACACTCTAGGAAACAGTTCTTTAAAAGGTCAGTTGTGATTTCCTTTTTGTTAAAACCTCTCAGCAGCATTTGCTGTTGATAAATTCCCTGATGCCTGAGCATTGACAACCCTTCCCTAGTTTTTGTACTAGGGGGAAGGGAAATTAATCTGTTAAATACCCATGATTCTGCTCAGAGCTTTCTCTGTGTCATTATATTTGAACATTAGACTCTCTGAAGCTGGAGGAATTTTTACATCCTATCACTTTGAGTAAAGATGCTTTTTTCTTTGTCTCATTAACCTGTTAACCCATAAAGGGTAGGTCGTATGTGTCTTAGCTGACAGAATTTCTGTAAGAGTGAAATCCATGCCCTCTAGCTCTTTTCTATCACTCACACACAGTACCTGACACAAATATTTTCCGGGCTTCATAAATATTTGTTGATTGATTGTAGATGAAAGTGCTCAGACTTTGAAGATGGAAGACTAACATGGACATTGACCTGTTTTGGGTTAAATATAGTTTTCACAGTGTTGGTAGAAGACTCCCTTTTAGTATGTTATCTTTAAAAGCAGCAAACATCAATAAAATCCACATTAATTATAGGAAGTTTGCATTTGACACTAAGACCAGAAATCATTAGCAAAGGTCACGAAAACCAGAGTGGGTTTCCTTCCAGTGACAGAAGAACCTTACAAATGAGAGTGACAGAACCCTGAGTCCTCTAAATTTGATCGGGGTGATTATGTTAAATTATGTGCTCTGACAATTTTGCCCAGTTTCAGATGCATTGAATTTGTACTTTCTGTCAGGCACACAGATTTTATCCCTCATTTCCTTGTGAGTTTAGAAACAGTCCTGGGTGAAGTGGGATCACTGAGGTGTTGCTGATGAAATTAATCTGTGTCACCTCTCTATTTCCTCTTATATACCCTAATCTCCTCTCAGTTCCTCTTTCCCCACCAAGTGTGAGAAGGGTTATGCTTCCCCATAATCTTTCTGGTCAAGGCGGAAGTGGTGGGAACTCATATTTTTCAAAAAAGAATGTGCCTACTATGAGGCTCGCACGTTACTGGACATTCTAGAAGAATTGATTTATTTGTATTCTTCTGGCAACTCCATGAAGTAGGTTTCGTTGTTTTTCTATCACAGACTGAAGCTCCCCCAAGATGAATCCATTTAACATATTAAAAAAAATAATGAGAAGAACCATGATTAGGCCTGTATTTTCAAGGAGAAACTAAACTCCATGGCAAAAATTTGCTTATTCTTACATTTAAACAAATTTAAGTTAAGTTATAGTTAGCACTGTAAAGAAGCATCTAAGATGAATCAAACATTTTGATATAATCTTTTTAATAAAATTGTATAGCACTATTGCAGTTTTCACTTAACATGTGCATAACTTTTGCAATGTTATTACAATAAAGCCTACTTTTTTGCATTGATAGCTTTGTCAATTTTCTTAAAGACCTCTTTTAACCCTTTTATTCAAATAGTTATTTTTTGCCATGTCTAATATATCAGTAGCCTTGCTTATTTCCTACGCTTACTTTTTAAATAGGTATACCTTCATCAACTCATTTTTGTAATCTGACGAGTTTTCTGAAACCAGTTTCACCAACCTTATAAAACCCTTCTTTTGCAGTGTTTGCCATTTTGCTTGATAATCTGTTGCATTGCATGTGCATTGTTTGATTAAATGTCTACAACATCTACACCATCAGAGTTGGTACTGATGTAATAGGTTGAGATACACTTTAGGGTTAAGCGAAGTGGGTAAGATATGACCAGTGTTATAAGAGATCAGTCAGTCCTTTGTGAATATTTTTGCATTATGGTGACTCTTTGCTTCCCTAAGCAACCATGTAATTGTGGGATGAAACATAATACATGTTCAAATAATAAGGATTCCCTGGGCTCAAATAATTGTTGAAAAAAAATGGAACTGACCTTGCCTGGATCTGCTCTCAATTTATAAATGCAGCAGATGTTGGAAGCATATGGGCTTGGATTGCACATAGATGTACTACATTTTCTTCCAGCCATTTTGGTGTGCATGAATAGAGCTCAAAACATTCCAAAACTACTGGAATGTTAACTATCAAATCCAGAGATCTGTTTGAAGACCCATAATTATCTCTTTCATGATGTCTTTCAGTAGAGCTACCAAGTTGTATGGTTTTGATTCAAGGTGGGTTAAGAGGATTATAAAATGGAATGAGGCCTGCTCTTTTATTGCTTTATGAGGCTTGTGGAGGGATATGAGGAGATTCTGTAGCTTCAATAATTTTTGTTTCTTTTAACCTCACTTATCATTATATTCTTTACAGATATACCTTAATATGTAAGAATAAGTCTTCCTTTTTTTAAATATTTTTGATATATTAGATGAGTGGGACAGGAGGACTATGCTTGCTAACCACCCTCCCTGACTGCGTATGTATAACCACATGTTTGAGTGGTATTACTTGCAAAGCTAAAAAAAAAATTTCAAAGTAACACATTTTTTTTTTCATGGTACAAAGAATAGTGATGGCTTGCATCTTCTTTGCTTCTTTAACATGTTGTTTAAATGACTTTTTTCTTATTACAGTTGGATGTGGGTTTTTGGGTTGATTCTGTATTTTTTTTTTTATGGCTAGATTGCAAGCTCCTTAAGGTCAAAATTCTTGTCATATTTTGTTTCATGTCCCCATGATCTGACACAGGATTTTGTTAATGTTTTTATTTAATTGAAGTAGAAAAGAAGAATCTGAGTTACAAGACAGGAAATGGTAAATTATTGTGGCAGAAGTGATGTAGGTTGTACTAACTTTGCAAGGACAGGAAATAAAGCAAGGTTAATTGATGGAAGGTAGGACAGAGGGCAGGTTCTCTGTGATGTATTATGAAAGGGGCAGAGGTCAAAGTACAATGACTATGCCACTGGAAAAACAAATAAACAAGCTGGAACATGATTGCCTGAGCACATATAAACTTGGAGGTGAGAAGTCATTCTATGCTAGTGATAAAGTATAAATCACCTGAATAGTCTCTTAAGCTTTGTAATTTTGGCTCTCTCAGAAGTGCTTCCCAATAGGAAATCATATTCAACAATGAAGTAGCAATGAATTTTAGATAGTGACTAATAAAAGGTGATAGGATATCCTTAAAATGGAAATTTTAATCCCCCCTAAATCTCTATTTTTAAGGAGATTTCATTACTGCAGAAATTTCTGTTCACCAACAGAAAGGGATCAAGAAGATTTTCTGGAAGCCATGTGTCTGCTGTGTGCATTCACAGACCTGTGAAGAAATCAGAGTTTAGAGAAATGAGCAATTTCCTGAAAAGGCATATTCAGGCATTGGATTATATCTCATTTCCTCTAAAAGAGGCATAAAACCATGCTGATTAGCAACTCACTGTTCTGGAGTTTAGCTATTTTCCATTTTATTTTCCCTTGGGGACAGTGAAGGAAGGTGAGACTGTTGATTTTAAGTTGGGTTCTCTTATTCATGAATGTTGAATTTCTTCTCTGCATACTGTGTGCTAAACAGAACTCTAGATTATCTGCTTGTGGGATTCCACTTTGGGGCTTACCCTTGGTTAAGCTGTAATCACTTTAGCCAGAAGAATGTTCTGTGCCATCTATCCTGGCTTTCAGTAGCTTAGAAAACAAACTAATTTTGACTTCACCTAATCCAAACTTGATTAGAAAAGGAAATATAATGCTACCACATGAAAGCATGAAGTTTCTACTAGAGTCAAACTTGTACTTTCTCAGGCATTTTACTGATTTTTTTTCCCATTTAATTTATCCATATCACCCCCGCCTATCCAACTCAGGGCTTATAACTGAAAGTTGGAATCTGGAAATTATTAAATGATTTAATAAATTTCAAAAAATTAGCAATGACTTGGAAGAGCAGAGTGATGAGCGGTTTCTCTGGATACTGTGAACCTTGGCTTCTATTTCTCAGTGCTTCTGCTTCTTTGAAATAAGGAAGTTTGTTGGTCTGACTTAGTTTCGTCTGTTTTTTTGTTTTTTTTGGTGTTTTAGAAAACTGAGTCATTGAAACTTCCCATTTCACTGTTGTACAGACATGCATAATTCTAAAATAAAAAAAAAAGTAACCTTATTTCTTCCTTGTAGGTGATCAGAAATCTTGGTTATTATACCTTGTTACAGGTCATTGCTTTGAGATACTTTGAAGTTTTTTGAACGGTTGGCTGGTGATTAGGAATAACTGTTCTTGCTGGAGTAGTGCTTTTAGTGTCAAGTTTTAGTGGCAATTGGACTAGAACTGAAGTTTAGTAAAGGATAAGTTGAGTACCAGGTTTCACTTAAATATTGTTATATAAAGAAAGATTGCAAGTATGCGCCTATTAAACAAGAAATTAATTCAGGATTAAAAAAAGTGAATCATGAGAGTGAAACATTGATGAAGATGAAATTTTGATAGCTACAAGCTGAGAGAAGAAATCAATAAATTCTTTATATTGGCTAAACAGAGTTAGTCTGACATGCAATATTTTTCATTAGGTCAGAAAAGGACCTGTATTAGTCATATCCTTCAGAGGAACAGTACCAATGGGGGGGGGGGGGGAAGAGAGAGGGGGAGAGAGAGAGAGAGAGAGAGAGAGAGAGAGAGAGAGAGAGAGAGAGAGAGAGAGAGAGAGAGAGAAGAGGATTTACTCATGTGATTCTGGAAACTGAGAAGCCCTGTGATCGCCCCTCTCTCTGTAGGCTGAGATCCAAGAAAACTGATAATGTAATTTAGTCCCAGTCCAAAGGCCTGAGAATGAGGATAGTTTATGGCATAAATCAGTCAAAAAAGAGAAGATAACATGTCCCAACTCAAAATGGGGTTTGAAGGGTTTTTGGGTAGTAGGGCATGAATTTCTCTTCCCTCCTCCTCTAGTCAGGTCCTGAACAAATTGGATGATGCCCACACATTGGGCATGGCCATCTCCATTACTCACTCCATCAATTCAAATGTGAATTTCATCAAAATATCAAAATTGGTATATAGTGTTCTTCAGAGAAATACAAACAATAGGATTGATTGATCAATTGATTTGCTAACTATAGGAATTGTCTCGCGTTTCATGGTCATCCATGTTGATGAGGGTGATCTTCTTTAGTCTACTGATCAAATTCTAATTTCTTCCAGAGATACCTTCTCAGACACATCCAGAAATAATGTTTTACCAGCTATCTAGGCATCCCTTAGTCCTGTCACATTGACACATAAAATTCATGATCACAGGGCTTCTTATACCAAGTGAGAAATCAAACTTGACAATGGAATTGGAGCATATAGAAGTAATTTTTAATGTTCTTCCAGGGGTGCTTAGAACCACTAAATTATGTTAGGTATCATGTAATAACTTAATAAAATTCACTGGTAGATTTCATCAAGAGGGGAGGTTATTAAAAGAGTTCTAAGTGATCTCAATGAATTCATAATTAGAGGTTAATGACAAAAAGAAATAAACATGTACACTCAAATACTCACTTGTTTTATGCATTTAGTTGAGTTCCAAGCAAGAGTTCTCAGGACATTCTGACCATTAGATATGTTTGCTTGCCTCTCAGAGCGTTTAGCATTTTTTAAGATTTAACTTTAGCGCTAAAGTGTAAATCTATATTAATGGTCTTTTTTGAAAAGCGGAAAGATTTGCTCTGGAGCTTTAATATCCAAGTGTCCCCGCAAATCTAGAAATGAATAGTAGCCCTCTGATGCCATTTCCAAGGACCTTAGTATTTGACACAGTTCTCACCACTCTCTCAAATATTCTTTACATTGGGGATGAGTTGCCATTTATGACTAAGGTTAGAATTTTTTTTTTAACAGACTTGAATGAAAGTTTAATGTTTTAAAACCCTTTCTCAAAGGCAGGCCACTGCCCAGTGAAAAAGGAAACATTTCAAGAAAGAGGAGTGAACATACTATTTTTAGATAGAAAGAATATTCTTAAATGTTGAAATTTAAATCAAAATATGTCTGGTCCACCTCACTAATATTGCCTGTCTGGCTCACCTTGAGTTAATAATGTACTTGCATGTCCTTTTTACGAATTTGAGGATTGTATAAAGCAACAGTTTCACCTGTGAAAATTAGTCATTTTAGGGACCCATTTTGTCATCAAGAGTAACAGCAATGTAGGAAGCACTGGACTACATTTTTTCACTTGTTCCTTTGCTTGGCAAGTTCACTGTGTAGGGCTCCTGCGCTCTTGGCATGCTTGTTTCCAACCTTATCAGGATCACTCTCTACCACTGCCACAAAGGCCTACTGCTTCTGACACCTGGGCTGTGATTTTCTGAGTTCTAAGGTTGTGTGTGTACATGCCTGTCTGTAAGTCTGTGTACGTGTATGTTGGGGGGTTATTGGTTGATTGCTGTGTAGGGAGCAGGTAGAGCAGGTGGTGGTGATGCTGGCTGTGGAGTGGGTCCCCAAGATCCCAGTTCATACTGATCTGTCAAAAACACAGCCAAGCCGCACTTTGGTTACTTTCTCAAGTGCCAACATTACTCTTAACCCTGAGAAGACTGAATTATCAGTTTCCTTCTTGCCCTTGTACTCTTGCCAGGCAATGCTTATTTTGATTTATTAAGCAGTGTAAGATTTTTTTTGACATATGAACAAATTCTAGATATAGAATTTTATTGTTTTTTAATTAAGTTCAAGCTTTGCAATTAAGTTAAAGAATCTCAAAGGAATAATCGAAGCTCAAGGACCAAAGTCTAAGATTTTTGACAAGGCTTGGTGAATGCTTTCTCATTCCTTTGGAACAATGATCATGTAGATACTGCTATACATTCACTGTTTAGATGTCTATAATGTTAATTGAGTAATTTGCATGGTTCTATGCACTGTGAAAGAGCAAAGCACCCAGAACCTGATTGTAGGTAGACTAGATTTGATCAACATAAGCATTTACAGATTCAGTTGCTATTTTCACCTAGAGGCAGTGGCAGAGAATGGGTTTCTATTGCAATTTTTGTGAAAACTATTGGAGATCATTCTTCCTACCTCATGTCAACCTAAATTAATTAACAGCTTCACTTGCAGAAAGTTCAACTTGCGCTTCAGTAAATTTAGCCATCTTGGGAAGAATAACAGGGCACAGATTATACTAACTGTTCATGCAGACCTAAAGCAATCACTAAAAATGAGAAAAATAAACTGATTTTCTGTTGTTAACAATATTCAGATGATTTCTTTTTCTCTGCCCAAGTCTTATTTTCCTTTGAATGAACATTGTGAGTAGACTCAGAGAGTAGAAGTTTCTTTCTCTCTCACAAAAAGAAAAAATTACATGTTTATATATACTAGACTGTCCCGTCCCAACCCCAACATTTATAGTTATTCCTTGTAATAAATTACTACTAATAGATCGACTATTATCTTCTGAGATTTCCTTTCAGATACATGGCAGATATAAACACATAATAATTCTTTTTTTAACACAAATTGTAATATAATATACATGTTATTCTCTAGTTTACCTTTTAGTCATAACATTTTGTGGAATGTTTTCATATCCTACACTTGCGTCCATGTTAAGAAATGCTCATGTCCTCTTGCATTCTATTTTATAGATTAGTCATAATTTAAAAACTATTTCCCCTACCTAAAGACATTGAGAATGTTTACAACTGTTAGGAATGGTCGGAGCTTGAGACCCCCTCCAGGGGTTCTTGATGCTCCCAGGAATGAACACAAGAGAGCCTTCTTCAGAAGCATGGGGTGAGTTTATTGCAGATAAAACAAAGTACACTCTTGAGACAGAAAAGCAGGTAGGTTCTTGAATAATACCTGTGCCATGTTCCAAGTAGGTCAGGTTCTATGGATTAGGTGAAATAAGGGGGAGGCATGTTTATGAGAGGGGTTAGGGATTTTCCAGGGTCTGCATGGGTAGTTCTCAGAATTAGGGTTCTACCCCTTTTGTACCCTCATATGGGAATTTTGAATGCAAGATGGTGTCAGCTGCATGATGGTTAAAGGGTGTTAAGGTATGCTAATATTCTAATGCTAATATTAGGGTATGCTGATAAATTAGAATCTTACTGTAATTAGCTAAAGTTCACGCAGCTTCAGATGGTCTATCCCAGGAAGTTAATGGGACTCATCGAGACTGTTAGCCTCTGGGTTGCCTGATACATAGGGCTCTTCTACCCCGAACACACTTTTTACTACTATAACAAAACGACAAGAAGCCATTATTTGTAGTCTACATATTGCATATGTATATTCATAGGCTACATTCTCAGAAGGAGAATTGCTTGACTAAAGTGTATATACATTTTAAATATTTATACGCATTGTTTGGTTGCAATCTATAAATTTTACATGAATTTACATTCCCAAATACGTGCCATGATAATTCATATTTATAAACACCCTTACTAAAGTGGATGTTATTAATTTTATAGGAATAAATATTATTTCATTTTTAAAAATTGTATTTACTATTTCAACATTTTAGAAAAATCATTTTTCATAATATTTTTAATCATATAGAATTGTAATCATATAGAGTATGCCTCTTATCTGTTTTGATTTTCTTTGGTTGTTTCTCTTTTACTTCTTTCACTCTATACATTTATATTTGATGTCATT
The DNA here is from genome assembly GCA_004363575.1 of Solenodon paradoxus. Lineage (NCBI taxonomy): Eukaryota > Metazoa > Chordata > Mammalia > Eulipotyphla > Solenodontidae > Solenodon > Solenodon paradoxus. The sequence goes on from RJWH01000025.1 coordinate 361,757, forward strand.
TATAATCTTTATATTTTATGAACCATATTTTCTTTTTTTAAAAGGAAAGGTTCTGGCAGGAATGAAGGCAAGTAGACAGTCAGGCAGGAAGAGAGAGGAGGAAGAAGTGTTTATTTATTTTATTTAGTTTGTCATCTTGGTTGTTCTTCCAGGTTCCAGTCTTGAAACTGGGTCCTTGAAATGTTACGTGGACTGCATCCAGTGACCATATCTGCTAAACCCACAGGGCAAGCTGAACCTTACTATTTTCTATATTTGGCAACTCAGAATGCTCTTCAAATTGTTATCCTATCACTGTCAGTACACTTAATCATTTCCTAGCCTTCTGTGTATTTTATATGATTACATCAAGAGGTGAACTTATTTTCGGTAACATTAATGAAAAAAATAGAAATGGCACCAAATGAGTCAGGTTGGTTGTAAGAAGAGAGCTGTTACTAGACCTTGACTTTTATGTTCACTTCACTAATATTTTGTACTTTCAGTCAAAAAAATAACATGAGTTTGGTATAAGGAATAATCATACTTTTGTCTCTTACTCCTAATTGTATTTCAATCCTCCTCCCTTAACCATCTTTCTTCATGTATATCCAGAGAACTTTTGGGAATTTTTGTTTTAGTCCTAAGGTGACACTTAGCAGTAAAGAAGTCATTTTGGGTTGGTTAGGAAGAAAACATGGAAGGAACATTTTGAAATACAGGTTAGAGATCTGGTATTATAGATTCAGGTCCTTTACTCAGAAGTGCACATTATGATATTTGTTCTCTGATGTAAAGAGGTCTTGAGAGAATACATTAGATCATGATTGCAAATATCTGAACCTTTCTCTTGTTTTACTCGGGATGGCTAGTTTTGTGCAGAAGAGAGCATGTGAAAGGAACTAATTTATATTAGGATCTCCTGCAGGTTACTTTTCAAATTAAACCTTAGACAGAAGTAAATTATAGGTCACAAAATGTTTATTCAACAAACATTTGAATCTTACTAAAAACTTTACTTTGTGCTAGGTGCTAGGGATATTGTATGACTATAACATCTCGTATAAATTTGAAATGCATTTCAAGCAAATAAAATACTTCTATGCATTGTTACATAAATTGAATAAAACTTCTTTGTCAGAATTCTTTGTTACAGATTCAGGCACAGTTATCCATTTGGGAAAATAGCTCCATATGGTCACTGATAAAGAGTAAATGTGTTAACATACAGGAGGTAATTCTTCCTCTCTAATATGCTTCTTGAGGACATTAAGGCAATGTCTATATGATGCATCTGTTTGATTGAATTTATTTTTCAATTCAAATAAATAATTGGTCTTGTATTCATTTGAGTGACAATTGGGTGGCTCTTTTTACATCACATTTTACATAAATTATTTTTCCTTCATATACTAAATTTAGTTCTCCCCAGTAAGTCTGGTGTTCACTCTAAGCAGGACGTAAAAAGCAAAATAAACCAAGAGCCCTAGGAAGAAATATGTCTTTGATTTTTTTTTTAATATTTGTGCAGTATGCATTTTGAATGCTTTAACAATCATGTATATCCCCTGTAAGTTATGCATTTAGAAGGTATACTTTTTTGTGACTAGGTCTTGGAAATTTGTTTTTCATAAAAGAGAAAAAAATAGATGGCTAAACATATTCATTAAACATGAGAAAGAATAAAGACACATTTTTAATTTAAGTTTATGTCTACCAAAATTATCAGTTTAAAATGTCCTTTATAAAAATATATTCCAGCACTTGCTGAAAAGATTTTCCTTTTGAATTGTAATAGAAAGACAGTGAAAACAGGTAGATGAGGACAATAAATCAAATGCTCTGAGAGTATTAAAAGATAGACACCAAGCACAGAGAGGCTCTCAGCACTGCACACTTAAGGTTATGCAGAGTAGGTCACATTTCTGCAAAATAGAGACTCTTTCAGAAAATGCTTTGTTGGTGAGAGTCTAGCTGCCCCTGACCATAGGGGGCACATGAGGTAAAAAGTTAACAAATGCCCCTATAAGAAGCACAATTGTATATTACATCTTTCTTACTCTGGAATTGTAGGGCTCTTTCAGTTAGAAGAGAGAATCCTAGTCTTATCCTAAATATCAAATTCCACTCAGAAAAGAGAAATCAATTCAATAAGCAATGTTCATAATGCCCTACATTGATGGATCTGAAGTCCTCAGTTTCTGCACTAAACAGGCTTCTTTTTGTGTCAGAGAGTTCAAGTTTCATTGTTTATCCTGTACAACTTCACCGTGATTAACATAAGGACTACTTCTAGGCTGGGACTGAAAAATGGTTCTTTATAACATCAAGCAGTAGATCTAGTGGAAAAGGATTCCCCTTTGCAGGCTGTTTTGGTGACTGATGAGAACTGAAGCACAGTTGAGTTGATAGCTATATAATCACAACAGTGAAATCCTTCCAGATTGACTAAAATGCTCAGGCTACTTGCTGCTTATGAATGTAGCATACAAAAGCATCCCAGTTAGTGAGATGTTGATTATTAAGAAATGATGGTGGTCATGAAACAAGAAAAAGGTGCTCAACCTCATTAGAAGAAAATGAAAATTGAAATGACAATGGCTTACTGACCAGGATGGCTAAATTAGGATATAAATCACATTAAAAGAATCTTGGCATTACTGAGGAAAGCTCGAGTCTATCTCTATCTAATGATTTATAGATTATATATGTATGTATGTATATATAAATAAAAATAAATTGGCATTATTAAATAGTAATGTGAATGAATAAATGACAATTACCAGTAAGACCAGGGAAATTGTTATGATTACTTATAAACAAAGGAATTGTGGCATAAAAAAATTCCTATGTTATGATTCTACTTCTATAAAATTTGAAAGCAGGTAAAAACCAAACTGTTGTTTAAGAATGCATATGTGAGTAATAGCATTATAAAAAGAATCAAGAAAATGATGAATGCATCTAAAATAGTGGTTATTTCTGGGAGGAAAGGTATACGCATAGGGTGCTGCTGATATTCTACTTCTTAACCTAGATTGAACTATTTGTCTAAATGATTATCAAAAAGTGTATGTGTATTTTATGTGCTTTTCTATATGCATGCTGTTTGCTGCAGTAAAAAGTAACACGTGCAAACACCTATTTCGAGACCATTATCTATGGCATGTGACTATGTAATGACAAATACACTGAAATGGACCTGGCTTTTTGGAGGGTAGTTGTGGACAGGCAGCCATGAGCAAACTGTACACAGGACTCAGGGTCTCACTCCTTCATGTAACACCATTGCTTTCCTGTGGTTTAGGATTGGATTTTCATCACCCAGAGGTACTGCAATAAAATCCTTATGGGTCAACTAATTTCATTCACTCTCATAGCCACTTGGTTTTATTATACCTTAGTTCACGGTTAACAGCAATTAGATATTAGTTTAAATTAAATAAGAATTAGTGGGACTCTCAGCAAATAGGTTTGAGAACTTTTGTTTTTATTCTAGTCCTGCTGTCTTTCTAAATGACCCACAAACTCATTTTTTGTTGACCTCTTTTTACCTCAAGCAACACAGCCTGTGTTCCATAGAGAGCAAAAGAGAAAATGCATGCAACAATTTGTTATCATCTCCAAACACATGAGCAAGAGAATATCTGAAAAATATTTTAATCTGACTAATTAGGTTAAAAATCTCAGGAGAACAGTCCTATTTGCTATATTTTTGATGGAAATGTTTCTGTTTCTGGTTTCTTGCAAGAACAGATTTCTCCTTTGACACTTTCTGTTGGAACTTAAGTCAGAGACAAAAAAAAAAAAAAAGGCGGTTTTCTTTCTCTTCTGTTGAAAACAAACGTGGACTCTAAGCAATAACTACAAAGACCGGCCTTCTTAATTTTTTAAGTACATATTACATAGAATAGGGTGATGTGGATTGCCAGGAAATAAATGCTTGTTGGTGATTGGGAGCATGTCCTCCCCACACCTAGAATTTTGCTAGTTCAGTACTGCATTCATTAAGTCTTCAGTTTTCAGGAGAGGCAGGTAAAATGTTTGGAACACAGATCATTTCTCTCATTATTTGAGCATTTTTTCTTTTTGAGTTTTTGAATGTATTTACTTAGAGTCAGCCATTCTTTAATTTTTCATTTCTTCATTTGTCAGTTTTGTCTTCTGACCTGGTAGTGAGTTCTCTGAACTAAGAAGTTATTTTTCCATGTGTTCTCCACAGCATTTAACATAATACTGAGAATGAAACTAAGCCAGCACTAAGCCAGCTTGAAACAATAGAATCATTAACTCTGTAGCTGAGCTGGCTCTCATCAATACAATCAAATCAATCATTAACTCTGGTTAACGGAGCAGGTTCTAATCAATACAGTCACCCAACAATGGGTCTGAACAATACAATCATTAACTCTGTTTAATTACAGACCTATCCTTTTTCAGTCTTGAAAATAGCCAGACTGTTTTAACTTTATTTTTTTTTAACTTACTTTGCCTACTTGATAAGAATGTTGTTTTTTAAGAAAATATAAAGTTTTCTTGCACACACAGCAATTATGAGCATCCTGACCTGGGTATACAAAACTACAGACTCTCCCCAATGACCTTCAGCCCCCTGGGACAAATGTCACAGCCCAGGAACCACCATTCTTAGGAGAAAATTACCCAAAGCATATTCAGAAGTGAGGGGCTCCTCAGCACAAAGACTCTGTCCAGTTATATCCTTGACTATGCTGAACAGACCCATCAATTTGGCTAAACAAGAATTTCTTTGTTCTTCTCTCACCCCTAGCCTTTTAAATTCTCACCTGACCCCCAATTGAGGAAGCAGATCTGAGATTTTAACTCTCTTGAATTCCTTGCTGGTCAACACACAATAAAGCTTTCTTTCCTCAAAATCCCTGCCATCTTAGCTCTTCGGCACAGTGGGCATAAGTCCATTGCTCGGTAACAAGAACAAATAAAGGATGTGTTGTGTCGAAAAAAAAAGAGAAGGCTTCTAAATAAATTTTCAACTCTGTATGCCTGTTTAGGTATTAAAGTAAAATGCAATGCCAAAGAAACACTGGGAATAGAATGATACTATATCTGATAACAAGTTGAAAATAAAAAAGAAGAGAAGCCAAAAGCAATGAAAATATTAAGTAATAATGATTATTTCAGCCTCCTGAATTCTTTCCCCACTGTCCAGTGCCATGTGCAGCAGGCTGAGAGCTGCTACAGGTTCAAGTCAAGAAATTAAAAGCTATTATTTGTGATAGGAAAGGAAGAAGATGCCTCTTTGGAGCCTAAGATCCTAGTGCTTAGTTTTCATTGCTAAATTTTACTAGAATCATCGAATACAAAGGAAATATGCTATGTAGAATATGGATACAGGATTCCTAAGGTAGAGCACATAGAAGAGATTCTAAGTCTCTTGAGCTCCTTGAGACTGTTTAAATCAAGTCTGTGCATATGCATATGTTTCTGAATGTCCTGAACTTTCCTCTGGATTTCCTAACTTCTTTTCCTCCAGGTTAAGTATCATTGCTTATAGGTAAACCTACATGAATCTAGATTCTAGAACCAGTCATGAACTTGACTGGACAAGTGGATGGAAGAAAGATCCTTCTTACAAAGATACAAATGGAATTTTGCAAAGATGACACTGCTCATCATACTTCCATTTAAGAATGTTCAGGAGATCCCTTTCCATAATTCAAATGATGTGTTGAAAATACCAGAGGCTATTAATACTGCATATGTATTTACTTCCATGACTTGGCAAGGATGTGCGCTGTGACATGCAATCTTTGCAGAGAAGATACCGTGAAGGTTGGCTAGCAACCAGGCAGATGCCCAGGGTTTGGCAGTAACACATTCCTCCTCCTCCTTGGAGCTGCATCCTGGGCCACAAAGTGCATTTTTATTTCCATTCTCTGTAGCTTTAGAGTCTTGATTTAAAAAAAAAGAAACTTTATTGCGATATTATATATGTATGTGTGTATATATATATGCTCTAAAATTTATTTTTTCCAATTGTACATTTGAGTGATGTTTAGAATATCCGTTGAGTTGGGTGACTATTACCACTATCTAATTTATTTTTTTTAAACTTCTATTTTTAATACTCTTTTTAAACTGTGTTCTTCTAATAGCCCTAGGACAATACCATGTTTTATTTATTATTACTCTTTTAAAGAGCTAGGCACTGAAATTACCCCTGTAGATAATTGGCAATCATGTTCTAAGGGGGGAATCCGATAACATATACTAGCTTTATCCCTTCCAGTGTCAAGATTAACTCCTTTTGATTCAGTGTTTACAAAGAGAGTGCTTATCTGTTTTTAAATGTAGATGTGTCTTTGGTCTCCTAGACTGAAGATGGAAAAAAAATAGTTTGACCTTTTGAATTTGCTGTTTTTGTGGGCCAAATTCTGTGAATCTATGTAATTTCGCAAGGTTCAACATAATAAAGCTTGCATGACATTTTTATGCCCACTCAAATGGCATTGCACGCATTTAAAGATAATATATTTTAGGCTCATTATAATTAAAGTAACTCATCCCTGCTTAAAATACACAACAAAATATTGCATTTCCTTGTGATTATATTCAAAAAGTTAAAATGTTCTCATTATCAATCTTTATTCACTCATTCAATATCAAATATTTATTAAGTACCTACTCTGTCAAGAAAGAGAGTAGGAGGAAAGGTGCAGTCTTATCCTGAAGGATAAGACTTTTTGTTGTCCCTTCTAGCTTTCTTTATTACTTTTTTATTCTATAGCTTTGCAAAGTGTGAGTTTTCATCTCCAGCCAATCTGTTAACTGATTAGCTCTGAGTCTCTGCTGCTTCATAGATAGGTCAAGCCCTCCTTTTTTCCAGGTATACAAACTTCGGTTACACAAATGACCTCTTCTCTACAGTTTCCAAGTTCACTGAGTGGACACAACCTCCTGTCAGTATTGCAGTGTTTCCACATCATTAAGGGATGTAATTTTGTAGTTTTCCTAAGTATAATTACTACCTGCCTCATTCTTGGCTGAATGCCAGTGAGTCTCAAGTCTTTAATTTTGGAAATAGAGTAAAGCATTTAATTAACACACATATACAATATCTTAAAATGTGAAAATCTAGTTCTTACTATTCACGTCTCATATGTGATCAAAGTCATCAATAATATCCCAGACAGCCAAGTAACTTGTACATATTTCTAGGACCTTATCAATTCCAAATCTCTTTTAAATGTTGCACTGGCCTTTCTAATATTCAGTAGATTTTGCCAGTTCTGAATGAAGTTCCAGTCTACACCAGCACTTGACTTGGGGTGAAGAACTATGGAGCACTGCATGTATCTTTTGGTAATTTTCCTCCAGGTACTGCTCTGAAGTAGAGAAATAGAATGCTGGAAAATTTCTATCATTAGCTTTACACTAGAAAAAGCACAATACTCAGGAAGCAATATGATGTTATCAAGGATAATAGCGTTAATTTTTTCCATAATGGATAGAAAACAGAATTTGTGAGCGTTGGAGAAAATGTCATCCCATTACTTCGTTTCACAAAGGAGGATATGGACTCAGAAAAATTAAATGATTAGTTCAGTCACTTAATTATTAGTTAAAATTCTAAAATTCACATCCAGTGATTCAAATTCCCAGTACAACATAGTTTCTACTAAAGCTTTTTCTGTTTTATATGGGAAAAGGATTAAATTTATATTTAAAAAGTTTTAGATTTATAACATGAGCTTCCTTTTAAGTCAAAGAGTTGTTTCTTCAATGATCTTTTCCCTCTTTTTGTTTCTTCAATGATCTTTTCCCTCTTTTCTATCAAGTTATTATTTTTTTTAAAACTCCTTTTAATCTGTACCAGGGTTGGTCATCTTACACCAGTGGTCCTGAAATTTGAACCTGCCTCAGAATCACCTGCAGACTTCTGAAAAACAGATTTCTTGCATGCCTTTGTGGGTGAGGTGGTTGAGGTGGCTGAGACGCTGGTGTGAGAAACAAACACAGTCTAAGGACCTAAGTTCGAGACCTAGGGCCAGGGTGAAAAACCAACATGAACAACTAATTAAATATTTAAATAAACAAAAAACAAAACAGGTTTCTGGGTCTAGCCCTCAGGGTTTGTGATTCAGTAGGTGTGGGATGTGTGTATGTATGAGAGAATTTGTATTTCTAAGACATTTCTAGGTAATGTTGATGCCTCCAGCTGTGGACCACACCGTGGGAACCACAAACGTGCATGAAACAGGCTTAACAACTCTCCTCTCAACAGGGCTCCTAATGACTATCTCCTGTTGCTTATTCCTTTAGCTTTCAAAAATATGCTAAATCATCAAAATGCTCCAGAAGCTTCAAAAGCTGTTATCTCCTAGTGTTGACTTTCATGTGGACGCTGGTGTAAAAATGACCATGTCTTTGAGGGTGACTAATGAGTCTGGAACAAGAAGGTAAGCTATTTAGCACTTCTGATTATCTCTCACAGTTCCTAAGACCCAGTCTCCTAACATTAATGATCCTTGACAGAATCATTAATGTTAAGTGACAGTGATAAGGAGATAGTCATAAAAATATGTTTTATGAGCCTCCTCTTATTTGTAAAGAGACGGAGAGTTAAAATATCATGCTAGTGGTGAGGATACTTAGTGGCAGAAATAAAACTGAGGTTAGCCAGTGTAAACAAAATGAGGTTTGCTATAAAGTAACAGGTAGTGTAGAGAAAGTAGGTGGGTTTAGAAGAATCTGGGTTCTACGCAGGATCCTCTGGGAAATACAGGATTTAGTTTTCCAGTCTGTTTTACAGAAATGCAGAGTAGAAGACTTGGGGTGGCTGTGGAGTGAGCTAGTCTATAGCATCTGCCATGATTACTGTGGCCAAGTTGTGGTTCATTATTTAGTCTCAGGCTAGACGCTGATAAAGTATCAGGTCTTGTTTTATATACTCACATCATTGTGAATTAGCCCAGCATTGAAGGAGAGATGTAGCAATAAACTGAAGAGTAAAGTGAAAATTTTGTAAATAATTGTATCCGAAAGGTCAATGATCTCTGGTCCTTGGGTTCTAGGTGTTATAGGATTCAAAATAATCTTTTATTTAAAGAAACACTTTTCGAAAGACAATCTGGTGGCTCTTATAACTCAGTACTCATTACTTTGCTGCTGGTGGCCCTTGTGTTTCTATTTACTATGATGTTCGTAGTTGATACTGTATTTCTCTAGTGTGAGACTACTTATTGGAACTGTATTTGCTGTAAAGTATGTTGACTATAGTGTGTTAAGAATAAGTATTCATTCTATGATTATTTTATAGAATTTGTTGGCTTAGAACTATCATTGACCTTAATAATGGGTAGGTCTTCTAATTAGCTGTATCAGTTTATATTAAAATTATTTTGTTGTTCATAGTACTTCAATACCAAGGGCTATGTCACTACTGAAAAGAATCAGAGGGTGAAACCCGCCTTAGATTTTTCATTTTCATTCCATGATAGCATTCCTTGATGGCTGTGTCAGTGGGTAAAACATTTACGCTGCTGAAACAGACTCGTGGTGGAATGAGAATTTGTTTTTCTCTTACATGCCTTTGTAGAAGTAGGCAGCACAGGGCTAGTATATCACTCAGTTATATTCAACACATATTTACTGTATCAGTGTCTATGTTAGCTATGCTGACTCTTTTCCAGACAGGATGGGCAAAAGAGGCACTAAAAGACATATTCCTTCTAATTAAGGGTAATGTCTAGAAACTGTGAACACTTCTGGCTCATATGTCTTTAATCAGACTATTCGAACCTAGTTGCAAGGAATACGTCAACTGTCATCTGTAGTTGGAAGGCCTTGAACCCAGTGAAAAACTTGGTTGGGGATTTTAATATCAAGAAGAAGTGAATGGATATTAGTGGATGTCTATCAGTTTGCTACAGTGACTTACCCAGAATTGCCAATTGCTTTTCTTCATGCCAGAGCTGCTTTGTGGCTGGACTGCTGTGGCCAGCTGTGTTGGAAGGAAGTCTCCCTGAAAGGAACATAAAGGAGAGTGCATTAAACCAATTAGTTGATAAAAATATTAGGGAATGATAGACTCAGTCTTGAAAGCCAACTCAATCATCACCTAGTTCAGCCACTCACTTGAGATTTTTTTTTTTTAAAGGAAAGGTGCAGGTAGGAATGAAGGCAAGCAGACAGACAGGAAGAGAGAGGAGGAGGAAGCTCTTTGTTTTTGCTTAGCTATTCACATTGGTTGTCTTCCCCCTCCCCTCCCCAGTCCCAGGTGTTGAACCTGGGATCTTGGGGTGTTTGTGGGAATGTTCCCAGGACATACTAAACCATTAGGCCACCAGGGTGCGCTCTCACTTGAGAATCTTAAAGGAAATAACTATTACAAGTGAATTATTACGTATTTTATTGTATGTGAAAATTGAGATTTTATCCGTAATCACAGAATTATTGATGTTAGTCAAGACTAGAATTCAGAGAACCTGGGAAATTTTATTTTCCTTTTACTGCTCCTGGATAAAACCTTCTAAGCCTGATTTTTATGATACTGTCATCGGGGAAGAGATATTTTTGTTTATTATAGGCTACAATAATTTATACATTTTTGGAGTGCTATTAGATGCTATAGAATATTGAATTGTAAGGCCCCTTTTCAGTTATCAAATAGTGCATCTTGTTAGACTACAACTCAAGACGACATATATTTGTCTTAAGAAAATTCATCAAACTTTAATAAGAATGAATATATTCACCTTTCAGATGCAATGTCTAATTTGTAATGTAAGTATGACTCCTAAGTATTATAAAATTTAATTACTTAATAGATAGCAAATTATACTAAGGATTTATTTCGTCAACGTATTTATGACCTACTAACAAACAGTATGTAGACAATAGACATCCCAGCAATGCTATCATGGTTTTTAAATGCCTAGGCTTGTCCATTATTTTAAAGTTTAAAAAAATGCAAAAAAGAGAAAAGATTACATGTATTTGTATGACCATGCAAAATGATGACAGAGTAGTGAAGTAAAATTCTCATGCCACGACTTAGTCTTGACTATCTATCTATTATCTTTATGATGAAAGGAAATCATTTAACTTCTCTGACTTATTTTTATATCAGGACGTGGAGTAGCGAGTAAGCTGCCTAACCTTAGCGTAGCATGATTTCTGACAAATAGAAATAGATGCTGTTCATCAAAAACTTGGTCAGGGTTGCTGGTGCAAAAGAATGTCCCCCAGTTTTTAGCTCTATGAATCTTCTCATAAAATGGAATCACACAGTTAAAAGCTGCCATATTAACCTACATCATTCTCACCCTCGGCACTTACGTGATAAAAGGGTACATTGAAACTTCCATGTGATGACTAGATGTTTTTTTAAACCTCAAGTTTCAAATAAAATCAGAAAAAGCAGCAAACTGCTGTAAGACTGTTCTGGAACAATGAGCAAGTGTTGTCTGTTTAGAAACCCTGGGGTTTCTTTCCCTGGTCCTTCTGTCAAATTATGAAAGTGTAGAGACTGGCTTCTAAAGTAGCAAGAATTCTATTTGGTCATGAAAGGGACATTTTCTGGAACCTAATTCAAAAGCCTGTTATATTTCATTATGTTTCTAAGGACCTCAGCTCCAAAGAGAGTACAATTGTGGGCCTGTAGGTGAGCCTGAATATAATCTTCAGTAAGGTCTAGAGATAACTGTTGCAATAAGAACAGAATCCATTTAGATTGAATTGGACAGAATAATTCTAAATTATGGCCTTGAAATTCCCACTTCACTTACAGGAATAAGATAAGGCAAAACACTCCAGTTAATGGAATATGAGCTGCTAATTTCCTGTAAAAGACAAAAGGAAAGGGAGCTTATGGCTCTTACATGGGAATGAACAATTTTCTTCAGTCTCAGTGTTGACAATGAGATACTGTCCAGGGAAAAAGTGATAGGAGAGGCAGCCTTAGATCCAGCCATAGATTAAAGGAAAGCTAAACAATGAGTCTTATCAGTCCCAAAGGTGAGTTCACCTTCCTGGCTTTCAGCTGTCTCCTTCACTGACATGCCTCAATGACCACAGAGTTGAGTCTGTTTTCTGCATCTCTGCATGCCTGTGTGTGCGTGTGTGTCTGCACACATTTTACTCATTTGCAAATAGTGTTTCTCTATGGTATTTTTTTTCCTGGCTACTGAAAAAACAGTGACTCTTTTCCAAACTCAAGAGCATGGAAGTATCATAATAAGTTCACCTTATTTACAAGAGAATGTGGAAAATGTGCATGTGAGAGCACTGGCTGTTTTGGAACTCAAAACAAGTATTTCTCTGTGATTGAAAATGTTGGAGGTCAGAGGAACTACAGAGCTGAGGAAGGCAGCGGAATCCTAGAATCCCAGAATCCCACTGAATTAGGGTAATGCTCCAAGGAGATAGGCTGTTACCCCAGCTCACTCTGGCCTTCTTTGCACCACCCCCTGACCCCCTTCTGGAGCTCCTACCAGGTTTGTGCTTCTGTCACTTGCGGGAGAAGTAGAACATTTCATATTGGACCAAAAAGGAGGAGATGCTGTTCTGCCATCTTCTAGCCATACTTACTTATCTTTCTTCCAGGACATTTAGAAAATGGGCTCTCAGTTCCTCCCCTAGGAGGCCTAATTACTGAGGCCATTTCACCCTGAGTGGGACAAAGAGTACAGGAAAAAGCAAAGGGATAGAGCTACTGTGTTATCAAGGTATCTGACCTTGTTCATATCCTTGCTTCCTGAACCCATTACTTCTTTCTCCAATATCTTTTGGATGTGTCATATAGACTAAGACACATTCTTGTGTTTCTCCTGCAGTTCTTTTGGGTCAAAATAAATCATTTCTCCTCCCCCTCCCTTTCCTTCCTCTTTCTGTGCGTTTGATGTGTGTAGCGGGTATTCGCACGCAGTATTTATAGATTTGCATGCAGTATTTATATGTGTGTGTTACCTCTTGTTGGTTTATGTTTGGTGTATAAAGTTTTGTGATATGTTTGTATGTGTTGTGCATATGGTGTGTATATGATTTCTGTGTTTTATCTTAGAAAAAACTGCTCCTTATTTTTTTCCAAAGTTACGCCAGTTTGCAGACAGGAATGCCTAACCGGTTCATTTTAAAGTAGGTCTCCTTGGTCCCCAGTCCTCTGGGGAGCTGGCTTGTGTTGCAAGAAGTTGGGGAATGTGAAGGCACTGTGGACATTAAACATATAAAGTTATTAATTCATCTGTAGATGTGTGCTACTGCAAGTCAGAGACATCATTACATCTGCGTTGGTGATAGAACTTCTTTCAAATGGACTTCAGCTTCATGTTTGTTTTGTTTGATTTACAGTCAGTCTTCAGTTTTGGGTAGATTCTTATTTCTCAGTTTAAAAATAAATTTTCCCAATCACAAATGGCATGATAAAGAACGCTCCTTTGAAATTCTCTCATCTTAATGTCTAGAAATAAAAACATCATATATTCTAGTTAAAAACTCCACTTTCAACTTTTTAATATCATCTTTTTGTTAGACTTCTGAAAAAATCAACCTGTTGTAGACCCGAGGCACAGAGATGGAATGGGAATACAAACACCACTTGCTAAACATTTGTGCCATTTGTCCCTACATGCGCTCTATTCAAAGAGTTGATATAAAATGCAGTTTTGACACTGAAACAGCAAACCTTTTCTCAGAATTCTCTGCCAAAGAAGCTGTGGTAGCGCCAGTACGAAGAGCACCAAATCCTAATTACTCCCTCGAGAGCCAATCATTAGGTGAAAACCTGCATAATGTTCTGTCTCCTTCATGAGGCAGACACTGACATATTTCTCATTCTGTGTCCTGCCATTTAGAGATGTTGTTATTTGTCACACACTAAACAGAGGAGGAGAGGAGAGCAAAGTGCATTTCAGTTACTTAGGTAATTTTTAGAAATAGCTGATAGATGGGGCTGTTTTGAAAAGCTTTCTCCTTCTGTTGGTGCATTGTGAGGCGCCTGACATTTTTATAACTGGCAATGTTTGCTCAAAGGGGCATTAGGGGACATGCCAGGCATAGGGAGTTGAATGGTAAAGATTTGACTTCTATCCTCTTGTCTCTATATTTCTATCTATCTACAAATATATATATATATATACATACATATTTATATTTGTACTGAGGTTTTATACAGCATTTAATTCAAGGAAAGGTGGATATACCAACTGCACTGTAACCTTAAAAGGAATTTTGTAACTGATGAGTGACCAGTAATAGATCCCCTTGTACAAAAGAATGGCAGGTGGTCATTTTGAAAAATATTCCTAACAGTCACCCAGTAACCCTGATGAAGCATCAGCAACCATTAATTACCCTCTCAGAGTAATCTCTGATTCAAAATCTTTCTTACCTCAGTGCTTCCCTACTAGAAACATGATTAATAACTATGGAGTTCGAAAGATTGGCAGAGGTAGACAATGAAGGTTTGATAAGCCAGATGCAAAGAATGGACTTTATCTTCAAAATCTCGAAGTTCCATAGATATGATTTCCATTGGTTTGAGTTTTCAAGAGATCATTGTGACGTCTAGGTGGAAAATGAATGCAAAAGTGACAAGTGGGAGAGAGTGAGAGCAATTATGATTCTATTGCTTTTTTCTTTTGTCTTTCTAATAATAAAAACAAGTATTTTTTGTGATTGTTCATAAGGGTAAGAAATGCCAGTGCCAACAGAGTACTTGTGAAATTTAAAAAAAAGAGAGAGCTGTTGATTTATGCATTCAGATATTCTATTGATTCATTCAATTTATTCACCAAGTATTAGAAGGCCTAAATATGACTGGCATTGTTTTAGGTACTGGGGATAAAAGCCATTGACTTCATGGAGCTTACACTGAATAATGGGGGAGACAGATGGTAGGCAAATAAGTTAAACATATAATAATATGCTAGATGGTAACAGTGACTAAAATGAAAAATAAAGGAGATATGAGGCATGTGAAGGGTGA